>JAQFZH010003082.1:0-14671 GCA_034695485.1 Entomobrya nivalis | reverse complement strand
GAGGAAATTTGAAGGATCACAAGCAACGTCACAGTGGACTTAAGACATTCAAGTGCCCACTCTGTGCTAAAAAGTTTGCGACTTCCGGTGGCCTTCGGAGCCATGTTCGGACGCATACTGGGGAGAAGCCCCACAAGTGCACAGTCTGTGCGAAAGCCTTCCGAGACAACTGGATATTAGAGGACCACTTTCGGAGCAAGCATTTGGGGGAAAACGTGTACATTTGTCGAAAGTGTGGAAAGGAGCATGGATACCGTTCGGAACTCTCTCGGCATAAAAAGACCTGCAAGCCACTACAATCGTCTTGATCACATGGCCATGCATTTACATCATTGTTTCCCCTGCCTTTACATGACCCACGACCCACCTCAAAAATTCTACTTTAAGCAATAACTCAATTTGTGAAAAATATTTTTATGCGAGCTTGTGTTTCTAGGTTAGTGTTATAGCAATTAGTTTCGTTACGTTTCGTCCTTCGTATAATTTTAAGCAGTAAATAAAATGATTTTTGACATTTGACTTTAATTTTGATAAGTTTTTATGAAATTCCGAAGAAATAAATAGTGTACATATTTAACTATACATTCTTGACGTTAATTTCGTTTTCCATACTTTAAAAATACAAGAGCATTCACTGTTTTAATAATGGTTACATTTACATTTACTCTGCGTTTAAGCAAACTTAAATCATCACAGATTGCTGTATGCATAACATCAATTAAAAATAGACAAAAGTCAGATGCATAATATATTTTTGTCCAGCTATTCTTTCTTTACGTCAATTAACTCATAAACTAATGCGGGAGAAAGTTCATCTCTAATTTAATTCATGGCTTCATGCTGAATGTAGTTTCATACAAATGCATAATAACCTTTTTTAATAACAGTCGGTTTTAAATGTACTCCGAGTACACCGGCATGCAAAATAATGAAATGTTAGATAAAACAGCAGAAATTAGTAACAAGGTTAGTTAAAGATCTCAGCAGTAGAATTTTTTTTCCTTGCAGAATAAATTGGACGTGAGCAAGATCAAAGAAAAAAATTCTCGTCGATCGTTTTCTGGAGCAGTAGATGATCAGCAGTGGATTACTGGGTATGCTTATCTTGCTAAATGATCAAATGCATCTGTAAATGGATGTGAGCAGATGGATGCATAAAGAAACCTTGGCTGTCATCTCATTTCTCTCGTCAACAAGTTGCTAGACAGAACAAAACTTGAGCAAAGCTTTTTTTTCCTCAAGATTGCTGGACTACTGTGCACATTATGGAAAAATGAATACACATCTGACATGCTTAAATGCAACAAAAAATGCAAATCTTTTTATTTACAATCTGTTGTCTGCAGTTTTTTCGTGGTAAAACTCACGAAGAATGTTACAAGCCACACGACAAAAATCATAATATTTTTTTTACGAACAAGTAAACTGAAGAATTATTTTAATATTTCGGCGAGGCATCATAAATTTATATAGGTTTATGCTCCGGATACATACAAATATATCTTAATCATAGTAATAAACCAAACACACTGGAAACTTTCATTTCAGTTTTATCATCGAAATCAATTTGCAACATAAAAAATATAAGGAACTGCTATATAAGGAACTACTATAAATTTGTCCTGCAAAACCCAATCAACTGTCGTTACTCAACGTGTGACTGTGACGTGCAATGCAGTGGTATAACTTTGATTTTTTTTATTCTGCTACGTTTCAATACAGACAGAAGAGGATCGTTTTCACCAAGATATTCATAATTTTACTAAAATAAGTCTTTCGTTTCCAACATTTCCTTACAAATCCTAATTAATAGTAGAATGGGGAAACTTGAGACGATCAATCGAAGACCGTGAAAGTTATATGTTGAATTAAGCTTTATTTGGACTGCTTCATTATGTCATGTCAGCAAGTCAGCATCAGAATAATAGCAGCAAGAACATACTGCACTGCCAGCATTCATTCAACCTTTGTCCTTCGATCGTTCAATCAGTAAAAAAAAATCGTCTGCAATTTATCATATTTAAAAGTCATTGTTCTGAAAAAGAAATCTTCTGAATTGCCATGCACCAAATTTCAAAAAGCCATTGTCCCAAAGAAATAAAAACTAATGTGCACTTAAATGAAACCCGATACGGTTTTCAGTTACGTATAACTTTACCGTGTAGAATGAAACAGACAGAGTACAAAGTTTAAGGTAGCTGGAACGCAGTAATTAACACATCATTGCATTGCAACTGAACTAGTGTTGAACACTGTACCTGCTTTTTGATTGTATTTCAATTTATTTCATTTTCTGAAATGAGAAAGAACACATGCAATTTTTGTGACAGGTCTACTTTTTACTTAAGCTAAGTAAGTTGAGAAGTTTACTATCCCTCGACAGTGCTTTGTAACAGTATTTCCACTAACAATCCAACGGCATTAAATCCAAGTCTCATAATTCCCCATCCACCCCCACGTCTCCAAATTTTAACAGCAATACACCAACACCTGCAATGGCATCTCAAACCGGTGGGTTCAATACCGAAGAAAATGTGACTCCAGCTCCAGTCATATCCCCGGGATTGTCAGTGGAAGATGATGTGAGGAACTTGGGTTCGAGCAGTTTCACTCAAATCACAGATCACGGTGTGTTGTCCAAGTCGAAGGGGAATTTCCGGTGCAAGTGCAACAAAAAATTCAAAAACTTGGCACTTTTAAAGTCGCATATTCGTAAAAAAGTGGAAAAGCCGAGGTTCAAGTGTCACCCATGCAATAAGTTGTTTTTCTTTCAAAGTGAACTGAAAAGACATCGGAAGTCTAAAAAATGTGAGAAAAAGACGGCCAACTATGTAGCTGGTCCATCAGAATTGAATGGGAATGGAGTAGGAACATCTTCGGAGACTGGAGATCAGTTGTTAAATGTTCAAAATGGACCGTAAGCACTTACATTCATTGAACATGCATTTGTCATTTACGAATTGTTGTGCTGTGATTTTTGTTAATGTTTTCTTTTCTTTTTTGTAGCTCTGTCGAAAGATCTTTGGGTACGCCACCTCATGATTTGGAAATGGAAATGGAAGAAGGAGTCATTATTCCTGTTAATAATGCTGAGAGAGAAAGCGATACAGACAGCTCTGTGTCTTCCAGTCAACCTTCGGATGACAGTCCTTCGCTTTCAGAAATGGACGAGATGGAGCACTCCACGACGGACATCATAAATGTTAATCAACGGCATGAGGAGGAGCCCTTTGGATCAAATAGGCAAACGGGATGGATTGACTTTGAATGGTATGGATGTTATTTGTGTAAAAAGAGTTTTAGGTTCTTGAAGTGGTAAATGGAGCATCTGCATGAATGGCATAATGCTAAACACAATGAGGTCAGGTGCGGAAATTTTGGAATCAAATTTAGGTCTAAAATATTATTTAGGTCTATCTTTATAATTCCTAGTTATATTTTTTGCTGTAAGTATTTTCAAAATTTATGAGTTGGTATTACCAACTTGGTAATTTAAATTATTAGCTTTAGAGTGTTTTTTAAGTATGGCTTTTCAAAAAGAAAACAGTAGCTACAAGTCTTGCATAATTCTTAAAGTTCTGGTATTTTATTTTGCGTTGTCAATTTCCATGTGCAAATAATGTTTTAGCATACGGCTATCAGCTCTCCTCTTCAATGTACTATTTACTCTCTTTTTTAAACTGGTTTCAAGGTCGTTCTTTCACTTTCTGATGACTTTTCCACCAAAACTCATACTAGACAATAAGATATACATAAGTGCATACATAAAATGATACAAATATTCAACATTTTACTAAAATCCCACTTTCTATCTTGATTACAAAGTGGCGACATGCAAAGCTAGATATCAGTTAATTGCATTACATAGATAATATACATAATAATACATAAATATTTCTGTGCGAATTTAGTGAATAGTATAACTTGAGTAGAAAAAAATGCATTGGATGATTTTTTTGATGAACCTTGCTGAATTATTTTGAACATTGAAGTGAAATTCCAATCTAGTTATATTTGCTTCGGCTTTTAAAAATCTCTCATTTAAAGAATATAAGGCTAACAATAAGTTATATTGCTTGCATTCCTTCACAATTTATAATCATAAAATGTCTCATATTTCCCCATTTTAGGTGGATGTGGGTGAAAGTTAGCATAGTATCGCTAGAATTTATAAAGATCTTTTAGATTTTGTAGTGTAAGTTAGATCGTTAGGATTAAAAAGATAATTTTTAGATTAGTAAACAGCTATTCATTCACACTCGCATTTTGCCAATCATTGAGTTGTCTTTAGCACAAGTATTTACAAGTGAATTCTGGGATTACTTTGGAGTAAATTCACAATAGATATTTCTTTCTTTGAGTTGTAAGTGTTCCCTTTGTTATAAAAAATGCATGCAAAACTATTACGAATTAATAAAATGATATAAAAATAATATGTTGTGCCTTGTTTCATTCATTATTTATCATTCACAAAATTCATTCAGGAGAGAAATTGGCATTTTTATCATTTTTGGCAGGTATAAATATGGAAAGCCGTTCATTCGACGTCACATGAAATGAATTTCATAAGCCTTTTTGTCAAAGTCATAACAAAAGTTGCATAATGCATTAACCAAAATACTGGCTGCTCCAAAAGGCTCTGGATGCACTAAATTAAATCTTTAATCCTTTGTTTTTGTGGTTTTACAACCAGCATCTTTCTACTCACGATCTTCCACCAAAGCCACCAAGATATTCATATTTTTTTCTGAAATTAATCTCTTTCATTTTCACGCATTATAATTAATAATTATAATGCATTACTGTGTAAATCCTACTAGTAGAATGAATGAGGTACCTTGTGACGAGACAAGATCAATCTCCGAGCGTGAAAGCTACACACACACATATTATGTACAGTTTGCTTAATTTGCCGTGTTTCATCATATCAGCATAATAGCAGCTGGGGAATACTGCTAACATATCTTTATTTGTCCTCCCATCCTTTAATCAGTAAAAAATGTTCTCAATTGACATAAACCATATTTCAAAAAGCCATTGTCCCAAAGAAATAAACTAATGTACACTTAACTTAACTTATGTACCATGTATAAACGTTAGCATGCAGTTAGCAGAATGAAACAGTAGTTAACACTTGACTTATCATTGCAATTTAACTGGTGTTGAATTTACTGGAGCTGGTTGTCTTTCAACTTTTATTTCATTTTGGAAAATGAGAAAGAACACATGCAATTTTGTGGCAGCAGTTTGTGGAGTAAATGCGAAAAAAACTTTCTTTAATGTTCCCTTTGAAATAAAAATAAATAAAAATTAATATGAAAATCAATTATCAATTAATAAAATGATTTAAAAACAATACATTGTACCTTGTTTCCTTCATCATGACATAATCATTCATTAAAGTCACTCAAATCAGAAACTGTTCTCGTCATTTTTGGTAAGCAGCAGTTAATTCTCCTTCGCATGAAAAGCAAAACAAAGCCACTGTTTTCATAAGTTCCTTAATGCATTTACCATATTATTTTATCTAAAGCACTTCATGAAACGACGAAATTAGTTACGACATGTACGAAAAAAGTAACAGTAGGCTTACGACAAAAATAATGATCATGTTTGCTGTTCTAATCCTAACTTTGACACGAGGGTCACCAGCACAGCAATCAACAGCAAATTGCAATATGCAAGCTAAATTGTAAACAAGCCATAAAATGTCACTTGTAGTCTGCTATATTACGTTTGTAGTTTTTTCTTGTTAAAACTCACGAAGAATGTCACAAGCTACAAGACAAAAAGTATAATATTTTTTACGAACAAGTAAACTGGAGACCCATTTTAATATTATGGTGAGACATCAGAAATTAAAATGGTTTTATGCTCAAATGGATACATGAAAATAGATTTTAATCATAGTAAACCAAACAACCTGCAAACTTTTCATTCAGTTTCATCATCCAAATCAATTTGCAGCATAATAAATATAAGGAATCGCTGGAATTTCTATTTCCCCCAAAAAAAATCCATAAAATAAAAAAAACGTGATTTTGTTGGAGTAAAAAAAAGTTAACGAAAAAGATAAGTACTTTCTTTCAAGAAGCCTTTAATTTTGAATTATTTGATGACATGATTTGTGGGATACATGAAGCATATCAAATCAGTTAAATCTTTGGATGTGGTGACATTTCTTACGTGAGGCCAACACGAAGTAGAACTTTTGTAAATGTGCATTTTTCATTGGACTGCATTTCATTCGAATTCTTATGGTTTAGTAGGCATGGTCGTGCAGTGAAGATGATATTATGATATGCTACATTGTGGTTTGAAGGAGAGCAATCATCAAAGTTTGTGGCGATAAGGACCATTTGTATTCCTTTGTCAATTTTCGACTAATAATGCAACAGAAGCACAGATACATTTATGATTTTTTGTGGTCTCAGGAAAATACGTATTGGTTAAATGAGCGTGCCTTCTTGTTTTGGCTATTGTGGCCATTAGCATATTTAAGATAAACTCGATTTAAGACATGAAAGTTTTCATATGAGTTGAATTGGAGGGGTCCATTCTTATGGGTTCATGTACAAAAAATCTAGGATGCTACGACTGACGACTATTCTTTATCTATATTTTTGCCTTGCAGACTTGCTTGTCGTGGAACATTGTAACTGGTATACAAAATGATGTGGTGATCTTGCCTATAATTTGTTTTGGTGATTGTTATGCGCATTTCATATTTTTCTTTCTGAGTAGCCGAGAACGTCTCATTTTCTTGTTGGATGTCCCTCTGTGTAGTCACGCTATTCTATTCTCAAAAGTAAAATCAGTTTTTTTTTTTGAAAATAGTCGCTACAAATCTATCATAATTATTTATAGGCAAGAACCAGAATTTAAGTTTTGAGTGCATTCTTTTCATTTTTTGAACTGTCAATTGATTAATTTAAAGAATATTACGAGTGGGATTTGTTGAGTGAAAAAACAGTGGAACATCGCAAATTTTTAAATGTAAGTACTTTTTAAATATGAAAAATTAACTGCTGTAATTAATATATGTGGAACTTGTTAGGTATTACATTTTTTTTGTGAAAATTAACTGTGTTTTCCTTATTATGTTTTATAGGTCTAAAGGAAAGTCGGTATGCCCCTTCTGTGGGGAAACACCTAAATGGCTGTCTTATCATCTGCTTCGTCATACTGGAGAAAAGCCCTTTCACTGTTCCGTCTGTGCACAGGAGTTCAACACAGATTCAGAAAAGAAGAACCATGAACTGATACATGGGCGAGAGAGAAATTTCTCCTGTGAACTTTGCGGCAAAGGATTTAAACAAAAGACTAGTCTGACACGTCACAAGAAGACTGTCCACTCCGATGAGAAAAGATTTCAGTGCTCTCAGTGCAGCTACAAATCGAAACGGAATGGGGACCTTAAACAACACATCATGACTTCTCACGAAGGCATTAGACCTCACAAATGCAACATTTGTGGAAAATCTTTCGCTGCAGCTGGCAAACTAGGAGTTCATATGAGAGTTCACACTGGAGAGAGACCTTTCAGGTGCTCAACTTGTCGCAAGGACTTCTCTTCATCATCAACACTTCGAGTTCATTCAAGAGTTCACAGCGGAGCACGTCCATATCGCTGCGCAAAGTGCAACAAGTCGTTTGGAGATAGGAGTAACCTCAGCAGTCATCAGGAGGTGCACTTGAATGAAAGGAAATTTCAGTGCGACTTGTGCCACAAGGCCTTCAACAGGAAAAGGGATTTGAAGATCCATAAGCAACGTCACAGCGGACTGAAGACATTCAAGTGTCCACTCTGTGCTAAAAAGTTTGCGACTTCCGGTAATCTTCGGAGCCATGTTCGTTCGCATACTGGAGAGAAGCCCCACAAGTGCTTTGTCTGTGCGAAAACCTTCGGTCGTAAAGAAATGTTGGAGGACCACTTCCGGATCAAGCATTTGGGGGAAAATCCCTACATTTGTCGAAAGTGTGGAAAGGAACATGGATACAGTTCGGATCTCTCTAGGCACAAAATGGACTGTAAAAAACGGCCATGTTAGTGTGCAAATATTTTGTTCGTTTTTTTGTGATTCTTTTTCTTGTTTTGTATTCCTAGTCGTATCCAACCATTTATTAAATAGCAATTAGTTTTGATTCCATTACTCTTGGTATAATTTTAATCAGTAGATAAAATGATATCACGTTGACTTTAATTTTGATTAGTTTTATAAATGTTCGAATAAATAAATAGTGTACATATTTAACCATACATTCATGACATTAATATCGTTGTCCATGCTTTCAAAATAGAAGAGCATTCATTATTTCAATATTGGTTACATTTACATTTAAACAAACTTAAGTCTTCACAGACTGCTGTATGCATAACATCAATTATAAATATGACACGCAAGTCGGATGCATAATATATTTTTTCTCAAGCTATTCATTCTTTACAGCAATAAACTTATAAAAAAATCGAAAACTAATGCGGGAGAAAGTTCATCTCTAAAGGAATTCATGAGGAAGACATCTTTTTGACTCCTCACAAATTGAATACAGAACTGCATCTATGCAATATGTTAGCAATTTAATAACAGTAGATTTTAAATGTTCTCCGAAGCGCACCGGCATGCAATGTAATGAAATGTTAGATAAACAGCATAGATTAACAAGGTTAGCTGAAATATTCAGCGGTAGAATATTTTTTTCCCCTGAAGGATAAAGTGAACGTGAGCAAGATAAAAGCAAAAATCTCGTCAGCGAGCGTTTTCTGGAGCAGCAGAACAGCAGCAGTGAATATGCTTTGATTTGCTGCATGATCAAGTGCATTCAGTGAGTGGATAATGTGGGCTAGATGGATGCATAAAGAAACCTTGGCTCTCATCACCTCTCTCGTCAACAAGTTGCAAGACAACAAAACACAGCAAAAAACCTTTTTTCCTCTTGATTGCTGGACTACTGTGTACATTATGGATAATGAATATACATCAGACATCCATAAATGCAAATCTTTTTATCTGTAATTTCGGATTTGGCTTGGATTGGAATATTCTATGCGTGCAGTCCGGAGTGCATTGGTGCAGTAGGGAAGGGATGCGATGACAAGGCAATGATGATGATGATGACATGATACTTAGGTATATTTAAAGGCTTAATAGCAAAAGTAAAGTTGGCATCACTTTACATTTTAGACAAAGCATCAAATTCCATTTTGTGCGCTGCGTTATCTTGTGGAGGTTTTCTGTGGGCATTACTTTACTTGCAGTTTTAGGTTGCGAACAATGTTGTTGAAATAGTTTTTTTTTGTAGAGAATTGTAGGAATTTATTTGATAAAAGTAGAAGCCATTCAATAAACCCTATTTTTAAGTGTAAAATATATATTTTTGTGTTAAAATCGTTTATTTTGTGGAGAAGTGGAATAAATTTTTGGTTGAGGATGAGGGAACTGCAAGTTAGCAAAATATTTGCGAGGTGAGTTGTCTTTTTATTAATATTTATGCATCTACATTTTGAAGTAGTAATCGAAAAAAAGAAAAAAAAATGATCCCAATTATTTGCAAAACTGAAAGTGTCAAAGTTAACCAATTGTTCTTGTTCTTTGCTATTTTTTTTTGTCTAGACACAACGGCCAATGTGTGATCTGTCGGGATGTTTCTGCCAACCTATCCTACCTTCAAGGAAAACCGTTTCACTGCTGCGTGTGCAAAAAGGCGTTCAACATTACATCAACCCTCAACACTGGTCAGAAAATATGTGCTCAAGACAAAAGGTTTTCTTATGCAATTTGCAGAAAACGATTTCTCCAAAAAAGTCACGATCTCACGCAGCCTACCACAAAGCAAGCCAAGTCAAATGAGAAGCCGCATCCCTGTGCTGATCCTCGTTGCAGCTACAAACCCAAAACGAAATCCCAGTTTGTGACTCACCTCATCTTTCACAGCCGTCAAATAAAGTTCAAGTGTTCACTTTGCGCGAAAAGCTTTGTCACTTCCAGTGAACTTGATCAGCACCTTCTCTCATCCCACTCAGGAGAGAAAGCCTACAAGTGTCCAGTGTGTCCTCAAAGTTTTGCAAGTTTAGAACGTGTAATGGACCATCTTCGCTGTGAACATTTGGGGGAGAAGGTTCACTTCTGCGGAAAATGTGGGGAGGAGTTTGGATACGCGGAAGGTCTCAGGCAGCACAAGAAAACTTGCAAAAAATAAAAGAAACATGATCACTGATGACTTTCTTAATTATTGCTACTGCGCCTTCTAACAAACCGACAACTTCACCGAATTAATCCTAAATTATAACTCAAAGAAACTTGCCATTAGCTTTTCTATTTTTGTATTTCAATAATTTGTTAAATGTGTTCAGAGTTTAAAAGCAGCAAAAAAAACTGTGACATTTATTTAGTTTTCATTATCCATTCACCATTTGTATTAAATAAAATTAATAGTTAGTTAAAGATATTTTTAGCATTTAGAAAATCCTTCAAAAAAATAAACCATGACATTGACTCTTAATTTTGATGAACTGTAATAAGTACTTGGAATAAAAAACAATGTACCATACCATAATGCATTAACCAAAGTACTGGCTGCTCCAAAATGCTCCGGATGCACTAAATTAAATCTTTAATCCTTTCTTTATGTGTTTTTACAACCAGCATCTTTCTGCTCACAATCTTCCTCCAAAGCCACCAAAATATTCATATTTTTTTCTTAAATTAATCTCTTTCATTTTCACGCATTATAATGCATTACTGTATAAACCCTACTAGTAGAATGAGGTACCTTGTGACGAGTCGAGAAGAAAATTTAAGTTTTTTTGCAATGTTTCATAATATTAGCATAATAGTAGCTGGAACATAATGTTACCATATCCTCACTTGCCATTCAATCAGTAAAAAAACCTTCTAAATTGCCATTTGCTATATTTCAAAAAGCCATTGTCCCAAAGAAATAAAAAGTAATGTACACTTAAATGAAACCCGATACGATTTTAGTGAGCAATGCAACTTTTTTTTAAAACAATTTTGTGTACCACGTACATATAAACGTTACCATGCAGTAACAGAATGAAACAGTAGTTAACACTTGCACTTATCATTGCAATTTAACTGGTGTTGAATATACTCGCTGGTTGTCTTTCAACTTATTTCATTTTGGGAAATGAGAAAGAACGCATTCAATTTTGGCAGCTGTGCTTTTGTTCTTAACATCAATCAAATATTTTGATACGGCTATTTGAAATCAAAATAGTGTAACTGTGAAAAAGAGAATATAAAATGAATTGTGACAATTTCTCCCAAATTGTTGAATGTGTGTTCGAACAACATCAAATATCTAACAGTTGTGAAAAAACAAGTGTCAACTGTGCTTCTAGTAGACCATCAGAATGTAGTGGAGCTGGAGATGGGATTGTACCAGTGGTCGATTTGACAGGTGGGTCGGCATTGTCACCCGAAGTTGTTGACTTGGAAATGCAATCGCAAGAGGAGGATACCTCTGATAAAATGTCGGCTAAAGCTCCACCACT
This sequence comes from Entomobrya nivalis, assembly GCA_034695485.1. Classification (NCBI taxonomy): domain Eukaryota; kingdom Metazoa; phylum Arthropoda; class Collembola; order Entomobryomorpha; family Entomobryidae; genus Entomobrya; species Entomobrya nivalis. Next base: position 3,153 of record JAQFZH010003082.1, on the reverse strand, counting down.
TACTAAGCAGGAGTCTAATCAAATTGAAGTTATTGATCTGGAAATGAGTGTTGATGAGGAAGAAAGGGAAATAGACAGGATGCTTTGGTCAGATTTTGACGTGTCGTCTTTGAGAAGTTTGAGAAGACCAGCCAATGGCAACACTCCTCCGCCCCCGCTAATAGACCAGAACGGCCTGATGAATTACAATCCAAGTGAGAATGGAAATGATTTTGGGGTGATTCCATTAAAATTAAATACACCCAATGGGCGCCCCGACTATGGAGAATGCTACGCCTGCGTAGTGTGCAGTCAGGGTTTCACGAACGTGCAGCTTTTAAGGAGCCACGTACTTGAGCAACACCCACAAAGTAACGGAATGCAGGTCAAGTGTGGATTTTGTGGAGAGGAATTTCCTTCTTCCAAAATTTTCCATATCCACCGTGCTGAAAATCATCATCATGTCAGTAATATTGAGCAAGAAAGCCAAACAGACCAAGACCAGCCTTCAACGCCACAAAAGCCTGTTTCACCACCTGCGATTTTGGAAATCGATGGGGCAGAGGAAAATGTTGATACGGATGATGATGTGTTTGGCGAGGAACCAGAGAAAGAAATTCATCAAGTCTGTAAGGGCGAGGAAGAAAGCCATCTGTCTCCCAAAAATAATTTCCCTCAGTTTCCAAAAAATGACAAGGTGGAAAAACCAATTGGTTTAATGAATGGTATTCGAAGGGGAACCAGAAAGAGGACTGATCCGAAAAAACGTTGTCAGGATTAAATATGTACAATGGATACATTGACTATGAGAGGTGGGGGTGTCTTAGATGAGTAGCTAAAAGTGAAAGTTAGGCGTGCAATATTGTTGCATATTGTTTTTGGCAGTTTTAAATCTTTCCATGAAAACAGGAGCCAAAAACATTTTGTAGTTGTCGAGAAAATTAGATGAGAAGGTGTATTTAAAGAGAATGTTAGTATTTAAATGTTAAATTGGTAAGCAGTACTTACATTTTAAGTTGCATGTACGTATTTTTTATGTTTATTTTTTTGGTAATTTTGTGACTAGTATTTCAAGTAGAAGCTTCTACTCAAATTTCAAAAAAGGAAAATTGGGTACCTGTATGTCTGTCTGTCGAAATTACGTACCGGTATATATTGCAAGTGCTCAGCACAATTAGTGTGAAAAATGTGGTGTGTTTTGCTTAATCTACACATAATTTTTCTTTGAAAGTTCTGTTTATTTTTAATGCTCCATGATTTTAATTTTTAACCTTGTTAATTTAATGCGCACACATTTTGAAGATATTGGAGAGCAATTTTAGTTCAGCCTAGCTTCTCTTTAAAAAATCTATTATTTTAAGAATAGGTATGGCTATCTTTACACTTTTGAGACTAACATTCTTTTACCATTTACAATCAATAAATGTCTCATATTTCCCCATATTAGTTTTATAGCAAAATAGCAACTAGAATTAATTAGCATTGCATCGCTGTAATCTGTAATGTTTTATTGTCTTTTTAGTACAAGTGAGAGCTACTTTGAAGTAAATGCTAAAACTATTTCTATCTTTAGCTTTTCCACTTTGTAATCAAATTAAATATGAAAACTAATTATCAATTAATAAAATAATTTAAAAATAATACGTTGTGCCTTGTTTCATTCATCATTATCATTCACAAAAAAGTCACTCAAGTCACAAACTTTTCTCGTCATTTTTGGGAGACATACATAAATATTGAAAGCCGTTGATTTATAATTCTACGTCACATCAAAGGCAATCCTGAATACAATGCATCTTTCTTCATAAGTCTCATAATGGATTTAGCATAATATTTTATCTACCTAATTTCAAGAAACGAAGAAGCTAAGTAAAAAATGTACGAAAAAGTAGTAGTAGGCTTACTTCACGACAAAAATAATGATCGTGTTTGCGGTTCTTTCTAATTCTAACCATGACACGAGGGTCACCATCAGCGATCAACAGCAAATTACAATATGCAAGCTAAATTGTAAACAAGTCATTAAATGTCAATTGTAGTCTGCTTATAATATTACCTTTGCAGTTTTCTTGATAAAACTCACTTAGAATGTTACAAGCCAAGGCACTAGTCAAAAATCTTAATATTTTTTTACGAACAAGTAAGTAAACTGAAGAATCAAATATAATATTATGATGAGCCATCAGAAATTAAAAATGGGCGTTAATGCTGTGGATACATAAATACAAATAGATTTTAATCATAGTAAACGAAACCAACTGCAAACTTTCCATTTACTATCTTCATCATCCAAAGCAGTTTGCAGTATGACAAGAGCAACTGCTGGAATTTTTATTTTGTCCTGCAAAACGGAATCGTTGCTGAACGAGTGCCGTGCAGTGCAGTGGTATAACCTTGAAAAAACATCTCAGTCTCATTCATTCCCTTCAACACAGATGGAAAAGAATCATATCCACTGAGATGCCATGCCACTAAAATATACAAAAAGAAATTACTATTTAATTTTCAGACATTTCTTTAATAAATCAGTGCACAGAATGGGGTAACGTGGGACAAGTCAAGAAAGATCAGTAGTTTCAGAGCGTGAAAGTTACATACAATATAAACGCACTATATTAAATTAAACCTTATTTGCATTGCCTTACTATATAAAAGCATTATAGTAGCTAGAAGAACATACTGAGCTGCTACCATACAACATGCATCCTTCGATCGTTCAATCAGTAAAAAATCTAAATTGTCATCTATCGTAGTGCTTTTTCCAAAAAGTCATTGGCCCAAAAAATGACTGCTTACAAAAAAGCCTTAAAAATTTATTTGACAATTATGCATATTATACTTTTTAGTTGGGTGACGACCATGTATACGTATACTATGCAATATGAAACGGAAAAAAACTACAGATTTTATATGCAAGATGTACAAACAACCACACAAGTGGTGCTGTTTGAAAGGTAAAAATCCCAAATTATCATAGTCGATAAGCTGACAGGGATCAATTGAATGTTTGAGCTAGATGGAACACTGAACATAGTAATTAACACACACATTTGTCGTTTTCATTTTGTGAAATGAATAGAAACACACGAAAATTTGTAGCAGCTCTACATTTTAGCTTCACAGTACGCCTACCCGAGAAGTTTACTATTTCTGGAAATTGCACTACTGGAACAG
>JAQFZH010003081.1:0-14672 GCA_034695485.1 Entomobrya nivalis | reverse complement strand
GGTTCCATATATGCTCCTTCATAAGTAAACTCAAGCTCGTTATCACTTGTTGTTGAAACACTATGATTCTTTAAAAATTTCATCCAGCTTTCTACATCATCAGAAAGAGCATACGATAAATGTATGATTCGAGTGTATATCGTAAAATTATCTTTAAAAAGTTCTTCAACATTTTCGTAAGGAACTTCGTATCTAGGTCTCAGAATATTGTAAACATTTGTACTTTTGTATGCGTTACTTATCACAACACCCGACAATAGAGCACCTGTTATCAGCAATCGAAACTTTAATGTATTCCTTAAACTTTCCGGAAATGGATCTCCTTGCTCAATTAGTATCTTTAGTATACAAAGTAGCCTTCTATCGTACCAAATTCGACTTCGAGTGGTTTGATTTTCTGATAGAAGGACAATTACAAGAAAAAGAAGCCAAATGGCTATTAATATAAGAAGCCATACTTTGTAGTCAAATACCTTCCAGAATTCGTTAAATGAGAGATAGCTTAAACCATGAGATTTACATGTAATGATGCGCAATGAGCTTAATATATGAGTAGTTTGAAGTGCTGTGTTTCGATTGCTATAAACATCATGACGGGTCCAAAATAATGATGAAATACGGTTTCCCTCATTTTTGGCATTTGACGTATTTCCAAGTATACCCATAAGGTAGGATACAAATACCATTGCGAGTCGATCTTGGACGTTGTCTTCAAATTGATTCAGTGTTTTAACTGTTGCAAAGTCTTTAATTGTGTAAACTCGAAATTTATTTAAGGCAAGTTTTGCATAATAAGATATTTTTCGGCTAACAAAGTCGAAATCATTTTCAAAATCAAACATTTCAAAATCAGAGTTTTTGTTTTGATACAATTCCAACATTTCAAGGATAAACCTTATCGAAACATTTTTAAAGCTTAATGGAACATATTTGTACCAGATACCATAGCACTCGGCGCAAGGCAGTAACATATTTAAACTTTGTATAGAACACACAGTATCAAATGACTTATGTTTGCAATTGGTTAGCGCCAATATTGCCACATCGGTCCTTATATCGTAATATGAACTATCACTTGTTATCAATGATTTCCCTGAACCGCCGATGCGAAGAAGAAAGCTGTAAAGATTTTCTTCCTTGTATGTATCACTAACTGAACGAATCATTATATTTACTTGCGGGATGGTACAGGGAATAATATTGTACAGTTGTGTATTGTAATTCCTGAAAATATGTGTTAACTTTTCAGTCTCAACGAGATGGTTTGGCGGAAATAAATCAATTTGGACTTGGCATTCCCACAGCTTTGAGGCTCTTAGAAAAGTATTCAAATCCAAAAACACACAAAATCCTGTGTTATGAGCGCCTTCTTGCAATAGAATGGGTGTATAATAGACGGACGTGGGACACAACACTGTTTGCTTTGGATATTCCTCATCCACTAGAGAATCGAAGATGATTTTTGACAGAAAGTTCATTCCAGAAGGAGCCCATATCAATTCGCCATACACATCATTGTTTAACACTAGTGCTCCGGGAGAGTGAACATAAATGGCCAAGTTAAATTTTCTTAGCATTGCAGGCGTATGTTCAAGTCCAGGTAGATCTACTCCACGGAAATTGTTTATTACAATTAGACATTTGTCATTCACAAAGTTATGCAAAATTTCTTGCAGATTTTCTACACTGGAGTATGCATAGTTGGGTAAGTTACTTTTATACAATTGAAAGAAGCGAGATTCCTCTAAATATGATTCTGAATAAAAAAAGTTTACTTCACTTAATCCTCCCAGTGCTGGAAGAAATGTACTAGCGTTGAAATTTTCCAAGGATGTGATATTCATGTAAAAAAGTAGTTTTCTATATAGTTTATCGGTGCTCTCGGTAGATCTAAGTAAGATTACGGCTATCAAAAGAATTAAAATAGCCATTTTTGTCCAATAATTGTGCCAAAAAATTAATAGTATATTCAGGAGTCTAAATCAGTATTTTTAACGCGTTGAAAATATCCACAGGCGTGATTTTTGTTAAACTTTACTCCACAAGAACAAGTAGAAATTTTATATTACATAAAAATTAAGTTTCGTTAAATAAACCTATTTGTAATTTCTTATATTCCACAAAACCAGACAGTTTGCACGTAACGGTAAAAAGCGTGACGCGCATAAAGAGGTTTGGTCTTGACAAAATAATCAAGCAAAGTAGATTTTTTTCTTAGATAATCAACGTGGTGCGTCATTATAAAAGTGGTAGAAAAATGTAGTTCCACTAATATACTTACATATACATATATACGTTTCCAAATTATATTAGCACGTTATGCGCAACACATCAAACAAGTGTATACCCTATATACAGGTATGGCTATTCAAGTTTTACACTAATTAATTACATGTAATATATTAACTTCTACAAGTACGCAAGAGATATATACCACCATAAAGTAATTATATTAATGCGTGCTACCACACACAAAGCGAAATATGTAATTTATTAGAATAAAATTAAAATATCCAATACCCATTATTTACGTGTCTTAGCTAGATATAATTTGGAAGGAAATATTTTAGTGAAACAACATAATTGTACCTCAATAATGACACACAACTTACAACTTAAAATATGGAATATTGGAATAGTCTCAAGACCAATTACACTTCCATGTTTATCCGGTGTCTTTGCAATTTTCTTTAAATTATAAAAATTTGTATAAAACCCAGATTTTAAGTTAACTCTACGGGTAAACATGGTAAACTGATTTTCCTCCAAAATATTAATTGTATCAAAAGACATTAGAGGAGGTTCAGCTGTAAGTCTAGTCACGTTATCTCCTTTGTAAATTGTACTCAAATATAACCAGGTGATTTTAACAAAGAAAACACACCAAAATAGCGATGTATTGCCTGGCTTAGTGGCAGCACTTACTGCACTGTTATATTGGCCGAGTAACGACCAAAACATGTAAAACGTTATATCAAAAAAACTTGAATTGCTCAACTTATTTTGTATTTTGTTGCAAATTTTTACAATACATGACAAAATAAACCACGAGGTCAAAATAAGCAGCCAAGTTGGAATATCAAAAGGAGAAATTAATTCTTCGACCTGACTTATCCAATGCTTTTGTTCTTTGTGACAAGAAACGAAGCGTAGTTGTCTTATGTACGTAACTGCTCTGCTCTCTTGAAGTCGATTACGATATTTATAACCCCTTTGCACTAATAGTGGACGAAATTTTGGGTGTGAAATAATGGCTTGTGTTTTGCTGCATGATTTCACAACGACCTTTCTCCAATGGTAAAGATCATTGCCGTGATGATGACAAAATGTAGCATTAGTTGATTTTGGAAATAGTAATAATGTCAAATGAATATCAGCTATAAAATATAAAAGTTCGAGATCACTATCAGCAGAAAACATTTTGATTCGTTGCAACACATCACGTTTGCTTTGCCTGGATTCCTGCCTGTTGGATTTTTTAAATTGTACAAAATTCTTCGTTTGTACTATTCGAATGGAATGAGGAGCACGATTTATGTGCCGAATTATTTTCAAAACGCATCAAATTCATCTCGGGATGTTGGAATTATATTTGTGTTAATGGCAATGGTTTTAAACGAATCACATGGGTCACAATAAGCACCCAGGCTTTTCAAAGATAATGATGGATATTCCCAAAAAAGTACGTTTTTGGACAGTCTTGTCAGTACTCTATCATAAAAAACTTCGGCAATCATTTTCTTTACTGCACTTTCAGTCCTGCAGATTGAGTCCGTGGTGAAGTCACAAATAAGTAATGAGATCATTGGAACAGTATTTAGATAGCTATTTTTCCACTTTACTGTTTCTTGGTTTAAAACAAAGTTTACTAAAAAAGGGTTTTTAAGAACACTGTCCCAGTCGAACTTTGTTACGTACATCTCTGGAGACATTTCTTCAGTTGGTGGATGAAAATAAACGTTAGCCTCACACGCTTTGTTTTTACTTGTGAGTTGAAACGACTTAGTGAGAGTTTGCGCTACATATTTAAGGGATATGTGATCTGCTGGTAGTTTTGTTTTGTCTGGTTTAACATTACGACAACTTGATGTTTTTTGGCTGCCTTTTGCTAAGTATGTGGAGTTGAATTCAACAGGGAACAACTGTATTATATTACAAAAGGAAAAATAACGAAGAAGAATAACTGGTGCTTTAAGTACTCGAAAGTTTATATCTAATCCTCGGAAATTTATAACGTTTGTATTGCAATCAATAAAAGCGTTTAGGATGCTTGTTTGTCGGGCAGTGTCGTCTCTTGGTTCACTTATTGTCGCAATAGTAAAATTATTTTGAATGTTGAATGCAATTGCATGTAAATATAATCTTACTAAAAACTTGTCACCTTTCCACATTTTTAAATATCCTTTATTCCATGTTTTTGAATTGTCAAGAGAAATAACTATTGATTGCTAAAAACGCAAAAAGTACTAGGCAAGATTATCTGTTGTTTAAAAACATTTGAAACAAAATATTTTTTAAGAATTAAACTACATTTGTCCAGGAACACGCTTCCACGTTTGGGGAACTCAGTACTGCAGCTTGTGCATTTGCATAAGTTTTGTATTTAAATTGAATTAATTTTTAGAATTAAAATTTGGAAAGCTAATATTATGAACGCATGTAAACAAATATTGGTATGTTAATTTTCCAAGAATGCTTTTTCGTTCATGGCTACAGAAAGTATAATATACATTCCATAGTGGCATATCACTTATCGCGTAACAACTAAATAATAAACATGGGTCTTACTACTACTAGTTACACAAGTAGAAAAAGAATGTAGGCACAACAAAAGTAATTATATTTTAACTTGTGGTTGGCCACATGAAGCACTAGGCACAGACACTGCTTCCTGTTTTCTTTTTTTGTGTGGTCTACGTCTCACAGGAAAGTGAAAATCGATTATTTCTACCATCGATTGAATAAATACATACAAAATGATAGAATTTTACTAGAAGAAACAAAAGGGTTTGTTGGTACTAATAAGTAATGCTTGGTTATATTAGCCCATTTAAATATGGCGCAAATGTAGCTTGTAGCATACAGGTTAAGCAAGTAAGGTATTTAGGTCTATTTTAAATATAAATAAACTATATTAATTTTGAAACATTAACTAGATCATAAAAACATTTATATAATTTGTGAGTCTATGCAATCTTTTAATTTAGTATTAACATCTACTTTGGATTTATTGATCATCGTCGATTACTTTAAAATGCAAGGGTTTATATGCTCGGGCATGGCTTTGGCTTTTAGACATTACAATTTTTACTAAAATAATTATTTCCCTTAATAATATTATTTACGAGATAAAGCACTGAAAGATATAACACTTGAATTGTAAATAATTGGTTCTACCTTAGTTTCAGTAACTTGTTTTACACAAAACCCAAGTACAACCTTCCCAAAGACATTGCATAGTTTTCTTACTAAACTACAGCACTTATTGAAAAATCCCCAAATCTTATGTGCTAATGTTAGCCGGGTGAAACTTTCAAAACAAATAAAGGTCGTCAAAGATATAAGCAGGCCAACGCTATGAATACAACATAGTACAGCCACTGCTGCCTGTGTTCCACTATTTTCAGGTCCAACGGCATGGTTCTTAGTTTCAAACATTTCTTTGATAGCCTCAACATTAGTTTTTAACGAAATTGAGTAATCCAAGTACTTTTGCCACCACTCAAACACGCCAGCGTCAAAAAGACGTGTTGCTTTGTGAACCACATTTGTTGCAAAATGTCCCCTAAATTTATATGCATAAAATGTCTCAATTATGTAGTCTTTTCCAAAATAGCTCGGTTTCCGCAGTTGCTTAAGTCCTTTGTGCAGTTGTATTGCCATTGATCTTGGTAGAATGACTGCAGACTTGTTGCATTTTTTCATATGCATATTCGTAACAGTAGTAATATTTTCTTGATAACCTTGACCAGATTCTGGGAACATTGCGGAGTTATTGACGTATTTCCACATTTTTAAGGATATTTTTTCCTTGAATAGATTCAAACTTCTTTTAAATGCAGAACGATAAGCACGTAGCTGCAGCATTAAATCAACCCATAATTCTGAAAACACTGGAACCCTTTCATGAGCAATTACACTTCCACGTTCTCTAAGTACCTCGTCAATAAGACTTAAATTATAAAAGTTTGTGTAAACAGGTGATGCCAAGTCAACTCTACGAGTGTAAATGGTAAACTGGTTTTCCTCTAATTTATTAAACGTATTGAAGGGAGTTAAAGGCGGTTCTGCTGTTAGTCTAGTCACGTTGTCTCCTTTGTAAATGGTACTCATGTATAACCAGGTAATTGGGACAAAGTATACGCACCAGTACAACGACGTATTGCCTGTTTTACTGGCATTTTTCAATGTGCTGTTATATTGGTCAAGTATGGACCAGAACATAAAAAACGTAATATCAAATAGACTTGAATTGCTAACTTGATTTAATTCGTTGAAGAGTTTTACCATACAAGATAATATAAAGCAAGAAGTCAAAAATAGCAGCCAAGTTGGAATATCAAAAGGAGAAATCAATTCTTCGACCTGATTTATCCAATGCTTTTGTTCCTTGTGACAACTAACGAAAGCTAGCTGTCTGATGTACGTAACTGTTCTGCTCTCCTGGTGCTGTAGTCGAGTTTTTGAACCCCTTTGCACTAACAATGGACGGAACTTTGGGTGTGAATAAACGGCCAGTGTCGGGCTGCATGAAGCTACAGTAATGTTACTCCAACCATATAGACTATCGCCGTGATTATTAGAAAGCGTAGCATTGGTTGACTTTGGAAATAGCGATAACATCAAATGAATATCAGCTATAAAATATAAAAATTCGAGATTACTTTGAACAGAAAACATTTTGATTCGCTGCAGGACCACTTTAATGCTCTGTCTTTCTTCCAGCTTTGACTCATTTAATTGAACAATATGTTTCGATTGTACTATTCGAACGGAGTGAGGAGCCCGATTTATGCGCCGACTAATCTGCAAAACAGCGTCAAATTCATTCCAGGAAGTTGGAATTAAAGTAGAAATCGTTATTGTTTTAAACGAATCACATGGGTCACAATAAGCACACAGGGTTTTCAATGATAATGATGGATATTCCCAAATCAAAACACTTTCTGATAATCTTGCAAAATGTTTGTCATAGAATACCCCAGCCATCCATTTGTTTACTGCGTTTTCATTCCTACAGATTGAGTCCGTTGATGAGTTACAGATAAGTAATGAGATCATCGGAACGGAATTTAAATAGCTATTTTTCCATCTCTGGGTTTTAAAGTTTAAGTCCAAGTTCACTAAAAAAGGATTTTTGAGCACACTATCCCAATCAAAATTTCTTACGTACATCTCTGGAGAGATTTCTTCGGTTGGTGGATGAAAATATACGTGAGCCTCACACATTTTGTTTTTCATTTGCAACTGAAACGACTCAGTGAGAGTTCGTGCTACATAATTATTGGAAATTTGTTCCGGTGGTAGTTTTGCTTTGTCTGGTTTGGCGTCGCGACAAGTTGATATGTTATGTACGCTTATTGCTGAGTATGTAGTGGCCATTTCAAATGGAAACAAGTGTATTTTATTACAATAAGAAATATAACGAGTAAGAATAATTGGTGCTTCTAGTACTTGGAAATCAATATCTAAGCCTCGGAAATTTATAACGTGTGTATTACAACCAGTAAATGCATTTAGGATGCTAGTTTGTGTGGAAGTGTCGTCTCGTGACACACTGATTGTCGCAACTGTAACATAATATTGAATGTTTATTATAGTTGTATTTAAATAAAAACCTAGGGAAAACTTGTTGCCTTTCCACATCTTGTGAGATTTTTTATTCTGTGTTTGTGAGATTTTTTAAGCTGTGTTCAGAGTTCACAATGGAAAAAAAACTAATGACTATTCAAGAAGCAAAACTACTTTGTATAGGGCAAAATTATGTGCTAATTTAATACGTATTTAATGTACAGAATGTTCTAAAAATAAAATATATGTTATGTTAAACCAATCTTTCTTTGATGGCTACTTTAACTGATGATTGCATTTCCACCCTTTTTAAACTAAAATTAAATAAATTGGGGAATACTATGCCGGGGTCAGTATATTTGCACTAGTTTTGTATTTAAATTGAAACAGATTTAGAATTTAGTTTTGGAAAGCCAATGTTGCCCCTTAAGTTTTTCTTTATTCGTTATTACTTCAAAAATGTAAGCATGAATTCCATACAACGTTTTGCGTAACAACTCAATAATAAACATGAATCTAACATTCTAGTTACACAAGTAGCAATATAATATATACCCAACCAAAGTAATTATATATTTATTTGTGGTTGGTCACATGAAGCACTATGCACAGACATTACTTCCTGTTTTCCCTTTTGTGTGGTATGCGTCTCACAGGAAAGTAAAAATTGATTGGTTCTACCATCGACTAAATAATTAGTAAGATACAAATATAATAGGATTTTAAAAGAAAATAATCTAAGAGCGCGTTAGTACTAATAGTTATGTAATGCTCGGTTAAATTAGTCAATCTAAGTATGGCACAATTGGCACTGAAGTGTAGCTTGTTCAGTGGTATATTGCGATACATTATTAAGTGTCTGGTTGTACTTTAAGCTTAATAACATGTTTGAAAGGAGATTTACGCTTAAACCATCCAAAGCATCGGTACGGAATTAGTTCTTTATCAAACCGTCGTATATAAAGCACTGCATCTTTTTCCATACTTCCTTACTTTCGAAACAAATAAAAATAAGGAAAGAAATTAGCAACCCAAAGCCCGGCATGCAAGTCAGCACAACCACAGCTGTTTTGGCTCCTTGGTTCGCATCTAATACATTTTCGGTTTCTAATTTTAACATAAGACTCTTCCCATTGACATTAGATTTTGCAGCAATAGAAAAATCCAAGAAACGGTGCCACCACTCGAATATACCAGCATCAAATAGATATCTCGCTCTGAGAATTATGTTGGCATAAAAATGTCCCTCAAATTTATACCACCAAAACACTTCAAGTATTTTATCTCTGTCATAATAGCTCGGTTTACCTACTCTTTTTCGAGTTTGGTGTAGTGTGATTGCCTTTAGTTTTGGAAGTATAATTGCGGACTTGTTGCAAATGTACATGTGGATATTTGAAATGGTAGTTTGCGACTTATTTTCTCCATAGCTTGGCCCGGAATTCGGTACCATTGCAGAATTATTAATATATTTCCACATTTGTTAAGATATTTCGTCTTTCAAAAAATTCTAGCTGAGTCTGAACCTTGTACGGACTACGGACTATTAATGGAGCTCAAATTAGCCCTACGAGTATACGTGTTAAACTGATTTTCTTCTAACATATTAAAAGTGTCAAATGGTGTTAAAGAGGGTTGGGCAGTTTGTCTCGTCACGTTGTCTCCTTTATATATTGTGCTTAAATATAACCAGGTAATTGGAATAACGAAAACACAGCAGTAAAACGAGCAATTATATTGATTCCTGACAGTGGTCAATGCACAGTCATATTGGCCCAGAATAGAGCAAAACATGAACAAAATTAAATCAAGTAGACCCAAGTCTCTCGTTTTGTCAGTCGATTTGTTACAGATTTTTACAATATAAGCCAGTAAAAAGCACGTTGTCAAAATTAGAAACCAAGTTGAAATATCGAAAGGGGAAATGAATTCTTTCAAATGATTTGTCCAATGCTCCCTTTCTTGGTGACGATTAACCAAGCGTAGCTGTTTAATATACGTGACTATTCAGCTCTTTTGAAATAAATTTCGAGACTTAAACGCCCTTTGAGCAATTACTGGACGAAACTTTGGATGTGAGTTGATTGCATTTGTTGGGGTGCATGCTTTAACAGTCACGTTTTCCCAGCTGTCATAGTATTTCACGCAAAGTTGCACGCAATGTTGGATCTGAGCTAGTGGGATTGGTTGAACTACTCGCATTAACCATGACGTTGTCGCAATTTCCAATATTTGTCTTTGTGTGTCTTTATAGGCACGTGGAAATGTATTCCAAGGAGTTTTTTTGGGCCAAAGTACAAAAATATCGGTTTTCCCTAGATTTGTTCAGCGTTTTCAGCGAATCATTTTGGTTCAGTTTTTATTTTATTTGGACCATCCCTGGAAGTTAAGATTTGGAATTCGATTTTTTAAATATGACACAAATTTTGAGTGGATCATCACACAGCCCTCACTATGATGTCATTAGCATATCATTAAATCATGCTTTGCTTGTCAAAACAAATTGGACATAGGTTCAAGCTCAGATTGTGAATTATGCAAACAAATTATAATCGGTACACCCAAATATATGGGGTATTTTGCTTATGTGACCCTGGTACATCCATCGGAATGAACATTAAGGGGACACAATTCACTAAAACCGAATAATAAAAGCAACCCACACTAGCTAGTCAACTAATTGCTTGTGAAAACTGTTAAATCGTAGGCAAAAAATTGACTTCGCAACATTAACCTACTACACCATATTTTCCAAAAATATAAATAACAGTACAGTGTACAGGGCAAACAATAAAAATTGACAAAATCTATAATACTGCAACACAAAAAAAGTCCCAATTACAAATTTAAGTGAGATTTAGGCCTGAAAAGAATATTGACATTTACTGAAAATTAGAAGAATATCTTTTTATTGACTCTGTTAAAGCAGTTATGATATTGATAGCTTACAAATACAATTGTTTGTTCGACAACAAGGAGCAACAAGTACGCCAAACATTAATTAGTTAGTTTCCGTTTTTCTGACTATAGTCAAATAATACTCGACTTGTTTTTACCAATTTTGTTGAAATGGGTGTTTCAGAAAATTGGACGATTTGCTACTCGAATCAGTTCTCGTCATAAAAGCTTGTGTTATTCGTAAGTAATTTATCTTCAAAGTTGCGCCACCATATCCAGCAAGACCATGAATCATTACGTTATATATTTGCCCCAATGGCAACTGAAAATTACAAAGTTTCGCTTGAATTACCAAAAAGTACTTCAGTTTGAGTTATAAAAGAAGTTGCTTTCTCGTGCCAAAATAATTAGTGTAAAGGGTAACGCCTTATTCGAGTGGAAGAAAATATGTTTTATAATGATAAGCGTATACATGCTTTATTTTACAAATAATGCTAATAAACTTCGGTCCAAATTAATAAGGTACTTACTTTTTATTGAAATATTACGTAAATTAAACAAATATTAATTAAATTAATTGCCTGATATAAGGTGTTTTTATACCACTAAGTCAAATTAATTAAACACCACACCCAGATTTTTTTCATAAGCAGAGGTTGATACTTAGTCTGGTTCTATCCGATGTGCCTCTTACATGAGTCGACCAAATTCATCTCACAAAGTAAAAAGTATTCAAAATCAAATATTCCACGACTACTTTCATCGAAAAAATACAACCCAAAATTAGGATTAAAACAGTTGCTAAACTGTGTAAGATGTAGAGCCAATGTACTTTAAATTTGTTAGATCATTTGCAGTTGCCATGATAACAATATGAATTTGAACGCTTTAATTCGTTTTGAGAAACTGAGATTTACCACAGTATTACATACGTTTGATGAATTGAACAATTCGTAATTCGATGCTCGCCTGAGATAATTATTTATGCTTCACATATCATAAATATTATACAAACCTATTTAATGTAATTCGCCGAAAGTAATTTTGGCAATTTGCTTTTCGACAAGAGAAATCATTCGGCAATAGTTTTTCTGATAGTATTTTTCGGCATTTTTCCCGGATACAAAGTTCTATTCTGACATCGGCTCTGCTGCCATAATAACTGTAAATAATTTCAGAGTTGTGCCTGCTCCTGTCGAAATGTATTTGTTACACTTTCTTGTTCCTTTAAAACTAAAACCTTTCTTTCCCTTTTGATTAAACTAAAAATATTCTTTCCCTTATGATTACACTAAAACATACCTTTGAAACGGCTTGATGTACTCAAAATTACACTAAATTTTTGAAAAAAATACGAAAGTTAACACAAAGCCGTCGGAAAATTAGAAAATGACCCAAAGCAGCAGATGGTGCTCCAAAGTAAAAAACATTAAAGCAGTCTTATACTAGTACATAGTACAGCCAAACTATCAAAAAATTCTGAGAGGTTTTGACAACAAGCTTAACAAGTAAGCTTTTTTATTTTATTTTTGTTCTATTGTATTTTATTTATCCGCTTAATGTAATTCGATTTACTGTTCATAAAATTAAATTTTTGAATGCTTTGAATAAGCTTAGAGGTCAGCATTATGTGGAAAAGAACAAGCAAAAGCTGCACGTTCATGAATTATAATAAATCATATGAAAAGGAAAAGGTTTTACACGAGGAAAAATGATGTTGAGCCATCCTATTATAAATTTGGGTGGCTCAATTGTCTTATTATATATGTTTTCTAATATGTTTATCTCAGTTTAAGAATCACATTTACATTATCAATTTGTATAATTTTAACTTGATTCGTAAAATATGCAGGTATCTTATAGAATGTGAGTTAGTCGTGGAAAATTTACTGGACAGATGACAAGAGATGCTTTGGCCTTTAGGTTAGGTTAATTCGGAGAGTAACATAGGAATGACAAGGTAGTGGGCCATATAGCCCGGCTATAAAATTGATTCTGCAGTGATGCGATGCATACCTACCGGAACTATATTTTAATTATACAGATGGGCTGCTGGTCAAATATGCTGAGTAGCCGTGATAAGCACATTCTAGATGATTAAATAGCTATATTCACCTTTTGATTTCGAATTTGAATTAAACAATTACTTTAATGCATTCATATAAAAGGTTTTCTGATTTTCAGTTCATAACATTAATACATTGGGATATTCAACATGCAACACTTTATGAAATACTGCGCAGTAGTTCATCTAAAGCAAACAATCAAGTTACATATGTACTTCCCAAAACATAACGCCTCATTCGCGTGGATAAAATCACGTTTTCTAGCCATATACGGGTATACAATAAAATGCACGCATACAAAGTATATATTTTAAAAAGCATTTGTATAAACAAAAAATGTCACAAGAGACGTAACAATTTTTAATCAGGTAATGGCCTGATATAACTTGTCTTCCTACTTAAAATCAAATTATATGATTACCACACTCCAAAACTTTTGTTATATTTCGAATTAAATATAAAGTCTAGTTACGTATGTGTTACCCAAGACGTAATGCCTCATTCACGTGGATAAAATCCCGTTTTCTGGACATAGACGCGAATATAATACAATGTACATATGAAAAGAACATGTTATATACCATTTGTCTAAATCAAAAAATGGCGTAACAGACGGAATAATATTTAATTAAGTAATGGCCTGATATAACTTGTTTTTCCACTTTAAATAAAATTATATAATCACCACATCAACAAACTGTTTTATAAGGGGATCTAAAGACAAAATCTACTTATATTCAAATGAGCGTCATTGAAGAAAAGTACTTAAAACCAAACATTTGATAAAAATTAACATAAAAAACAGCACAATAATGGCATAAAAACTTGTTATTAAACTCTGTCGAGAGGAAATTTATATCGCTAAATAGTACATAAACCATATAAAACCGTTAGAAAGTTATTCTAGTTAGTTAAGGCCCTAATCCAGTATTATGTTTATTTGACATATATATTGTCCGACCAATTGTCGCGTAAAAATGGCAGTAAGAACATTTACCATTTTAACAACAATTTTAATAAATTCGCTTACGACATTGGCATCAACAGTACATCAACCATATTTACCCTTCACACCTACCAGCAGCTACTTAATAAATATTGTGTTATCTTCTTCTGTACAACAAATTCCTTTTCGAATCATTCCCCAATCAGCAAAATTTTTGCAAATATATACTGTTCATAACTTAACAAGCTTAAATTTCGAAATTTCTGACCACTTTTTAGAACAAAATAACAATACAATCACCCTGCTCGCGGGATATTTTCGACTGACAACTAAATACTTCAATTGTCCAATTTTATTTCTGCTTCTTACCAACGATAACTTAATAGAAAGTGTTTACGCAATCAGAAAATCTGGATTTGGGACATCGAATCAGGTCGTATTTTTCAATTACGTTTCTAAGTTAAATTTTCGAAACCTATTCTTTATCACCAAATTCCTGAGATCCCTACCGTACCACAACGTGAAGCCGTTTCATGCTAGTGTGGTGTTTTTTGAATCTGAGAGCAGCACTGTTTACATCTTATGTTACTTTTGTAATTCCGAATTCGCCCAACTCATTCCAATCGAGACAAATTCATTTGAAATCTTGCAAAAATCAGCTTTGTCGTTGAATTCAAACGGGTATGGTGGAAATATACAAATATCATATCCATACGCGGAATCGATCTCGAGATCATTGGCAGATTTTTTATATTTAACTGCTCCTAAGTATATGCCCACGGAATCATGTCTGCGAGGATTTTCAAGCCACAGAAACGGCTTGAAGTTTTTATTGAGTAGTATTTCTACCTGTAATCATAAGCAGATACTAGGTATATCGTCAATTCAGGGAGCATTGAACATTACAATAGTTTTGGTCAAAAGCAGCAACCTTCCCGAGAATAAATGGCATTTGCAAATGCAGCTTAACT
>JAQFZH010003080.1:0-14674 GCA_034695485.1 Entomobrya nivalis | reverse complement strand
GATTGCTCCAAGTTTGGTTTGGTTTATATTGTTTTCTCCGAATAGTTCTCGTTGCGAGTATTTAAATCTAAAAATTCTTTAAAAAAAACACAACCAAATCAATCTTCTGTAAAAGGAATTTAGAGCAGATTGCGATACAATATTTTATATTTGAAACAACGTGCGTGTATCCCTCAACCAACGTGTGTGTTACAAATTATCAGATCATCAGTCAGCAAAAATTACAAAGAAATACCACACAGGCATGCTTCTTCGCTGCTGCTTAATAAAGTACGTATGATGGGATGTTGTGCTATTAATTGATATTGATATCTCTGCTAACTTTGACTCTAATACAGCTAAATAATAATACAAAAAAAAAATAATTGTTAGGAAAACTAACGAGAATGTATCCTCTTGCCTAAATGAGTTGATACAAATCTCAAAAAAAGTACAAATGTTTATTACATACAGACAAACACATACCTACACACACATTATCCATAATATTAAGTTTACTACTATTATACGTATTACTTTATAAGATTATTAAGGTGGCTGCAAAAAGAAGTAACGAAATGCTAAATAAAACTGACAGTTTTAAATTACAAAACTGAACATGCATACTCTAAACATACAGAAAAATGTGTAGTTTTAAACTACATTATCAGTGAAAAATTATCAGGCAATTTTTTTTGAAAGTATATCTAGTTAACTTACAATTTAAGCAACGTAATATTCATAGTTAAACAAATTCAATGATCATGGTGCAAATGTTTTTAAGGACTTTTTTGTATTGACTAATAGCCATGAAGAAAGCTCATGATATCAACAAATTAATGGATTTTTACCCTCTATTTTCCCGACAATATAAAAAAAGGTTTTATTTCTTTTGTAATACGCACTAAGCACACAGCATGTATAAATTAAAGCTTGTGTCATGAAAATATTTTTAAAAACATTGAAATAGAGTGTCAGTTTGCAATCTTTATCGTTGTATAAAAATAACAAATAGTTTTTATTGTAGTTTTACATTACAATATATTATATTTCCTTCAATTGATACATAGTGGGCCAACTTCTTAAACAACTGCGTAAAATGGGTATCTGATGAATTTTTTAGGCAATTACAATAAGTTTAGGTGTTGTCGCAGCAGCATTACATTAAATCGTAAGTTTGAAAGAATAGGAAAAAATCGGATTGAAACTAAGCAAATAATAAATTGGTAATTTGTTTAATACCATCTTGACTGTTTTTGAAGAGTGGGATCCTAACTACTAACTAACTATTATGGAATGTATTTTTTTATACGTGAACCACTGCCTAACTTTGAAGCTGGCAACAGTTTAAAAATGGGTTCACTTATGAGAGCTAAGTTTGAATCTCATATTGAATATACCTAGTTTCTTCTTTAGTTTTTTTTCCACATAAAAGCCTCAAAAATATGTCGTCATTAAAAAAATCATTTAATTATCCATTTGGTTGTGATTAAGTAAAGTAATTGTGAGTGGGACTGTAACAATTTGCCAAGTAGTTATTCTCACTCGCGTTGTTGTGTTGCCCGAGTATGAAGGAGAACGATTGGATTTTTGTAATCATTTTAGAGATTGTCTTCTAACATGCCACTCAACCAAAAACAGTCAAGTCATAGCAACGATCGGAACAGAGGTGAATGAAAAAGAGCTAAAAAAGTATAGTTGGTAGATAAATAAAATCATAATTATTATGAAATAGTGTAGGCATTGTATTAAATTATTGTTTAGTAACAAAACGTGACGTACTTTTATAAACGTGCATCGTGAGTTTTTTGCAGTCGCAAACTATTTGTTAAAAAATTCCAAAGTACCTGATCAACCTATTTATACATGAAAAATACTGAATTACATATATACGTGTGCATATATATATTATTATTAAGTAAACATCTATGTTAATTAACACAAAACAACCCGTTGTATTTAAAACTGCATTTTTACACATTAATTAAACTATTATTTTGAAAAAAGAGGTACATAAGTACATACATACATTATAGACATAAGAAATTATTATAACAGTCAGATTGATAGTGCATGCAGAAACCATGCAGGTATATCTACAGTAAAATGTCGTAGTACAATAATTATGTCAAATCTTTGAAAATCAATGTATAATGAAATGAAACAAAAGATTTTTTAAAACTCTATTTTAAGTAAAAAGAAAATGTGTATGAGATAGAAACTCATATTTTATAAGCCTTTTATGCAAGGTTACACCAACAAAAACAAGCAACATGACGTCCAAATAATAAATGGACAGATTTTTAACAAGTTAAATACATCAATATGGTAAATTGAGCAGAGATTACAAAGACGAAATTGGAAAATAAGTCAGTGAATGAAAGTGTACGCGATGTAGACAATATCGGGTTTTAAAATCTAATCGGTTTATTTTGGCGTTAGCAGTATTTGCAACTGAATCTAAAAATATTGAAGCAGGAAATTAGAATTGTTATAATAAAAAGCTATTAAGTGTTGGTCTATAGGATTCGCTTTAAAAGAAATTTTGTAAGGGCACAACATGATCATCACTATATTGTAATATAAGTGATGTCGTCGTTTGTCCTCGTAAAGAAATGCAAGAGCAAGCTTAATTAATACATATGCTACATGAAATGTGAACAACACCTATCTTATCCCATTTTGGTACACTTTTTAATCACAAAAGAACATTCAAAACTTCTAAATCATTTTTTACTTATCTATTTGGGGTTATAGCAACATATTATACGTATTTCAAAACAGTCCAATTTTAAACAGGTACTTTATCAATCACTCTACAAATATTGCATTATATCGTTTCATCTTCTGGTTAAATTTTAGTCAACGATTGTAAGAAATTAGGAGTCCTGATTTCAGGGTCGACTCATGAGTAGAATTTCGAATATATTTTAATTCAAAGTCATTTTCTAATCTAAAAAGCTCTGCATTTTTACTTTGAGTAAAATACTTTTTTTTGGTGGCTACATTGAATATATCCATATATTGTAAATAAGTAAAAAGTTGTAATAAGTGTGTAAATATTATATAAGAAATTATATTAAAATTGAGATTTAAATCGTCAATTTCCGTATAATATTGAAGCATTATAGGAAGAAACGAAACAAATTTTCCTGCAACAAGAGGCTCATTGAAGTTACAAATTTTTTCAAGTCAGAGGTCTTTATAAATCAATTAAATTGAGAGTAGGTGTTAAAACATCGATGTTTAGGTATTTATAAGTAACAAATATTACATATATGTATATAAACGTATAATCTTCATTTTATCTTTATTTGAATTACTGACAAATTAATTTCCTTTATAATCAATCGCATTAGGTTGCTTCAAAGTAAGCAGTAAATGCTGAATGGTAAACAACAGCGTAAATTATTGACATGCATTCTGCATCATACAGGCTATGCTAAGAACATGAGCGAATTTACAGAGAATATATTCGAAAAGTCGAAGTCCCAGTGACCCTTCAAAGTTTTTTTTATCAGAAAAGTAAGCGAAAGTCTTGTCGTCTTTTAAAAGATTCAGTCTTTAAAAGTCTTGATACAATGATTCAAAATTTCAAAGCACTTTTCATGACTTCGTCAATTTGTATTGTGCAGAGAATAAATTAGTCATACATACTGTTTGTTTCATCCTAAATGAGTTTCCTTGATCTGTGCCCTACGTGAAATATCATAAAATTTTCAAGTGGCAAATACAAGCAAGCAGCACAAGAATGTCTAAAAGTGGGTGATTTTGATTCAGAATATTTACATATCTGTGTGAATTTGTCGCTGAAATAGGTCGAAACAAAAAAATGCTAGGTCAAAAATTCATACTTCAAAAAAACCTAAAATGACAATTCGTTCAAATTACTTGACCCACTTTTTCAAAAAGTAGATTTCACGTCTATTATTCGTGTAACTTTTGTATTCAAGAGTTAAAACTGAACACTGCACTGGGATTTTTTCTATTTATATATACTCCTCCGGTTTACGTGCAAGGAAACAAGAATACGTATATGCGTATAGATTTTTTTTCAAAATGGTTATGATATCAAATACCGCAGAGAGAAGTTATTTGAATTTCAGTTTTTTAAAGATTATCTCACAAATCAAAAAATTGAAAAGCTAAATTATATAACTAGCAATGTTTATGATTGTGTTAAATCGCTTCATGATAGGGAATATGCGTGCCTTCTTCAGCTGTACAAAAATTACTCAAAGAAATCAATCCCAACAAAAACAATATAATAATAATTTTACAATTATACTACTCAGTACCAGAACTATAGCAGAAAATAACACAGAAATAATAAGATAGTATAATATACACATAAGAGATAATAATGGGTTTCTTCGTTGTTAAACACATGATGGCTGTTATAAATGTACCACTGGCGCAGGGTTATGGATTTAATAGTTTTGCCTTTAAAAAAAGTTAGATGTGTGCGCTATTATGACCAAGCACAAATTGGTTGAAGGCAAATGAACAGAAAAAGAAATCTATATGGATTTAAAGGTAAATTGTCTGTTTATACGTGCTTGTAGCTTCTTCTCTGCTGTATAAGCGCAAAGTATAGCATTCATATTTATCACGATCACATCAATTTATAATTTAATAACTAAAATCTTATCACATCAATTAAGATAATAATATTTTATAACTGAAACTGAAGTCCAATAACTAATGACACCATCAACGACGAAAACATTGAATATCTAGTACAATTTTGCGTGAATTATCGAAATTCTACTTTAAGCTAATGAAAGAGTTGTCCCGAAACATTGCCCTTAATTTTACCAACCTTTTATTGATTTTGTTTCAAGTAATCATCATCACATCCTAATATTAAGCATTACGTAAATTAGCAATGCATGCTTCATTTTTTTATTGTTCAATGTTTAGTATGCATGTTAGGAACGGTAGCTAAGTAATATAATAAAAATATCTTGTTACAACCATAATATACACAGACATACATATATTACAGGAAAAAAACAATAATTTAGCTATTCTCTATCAATTTAATCATCATAAAACATAGCGTATTTGTAAAGATAATGAAATTAAGAAGATTCACTCGAAAGTACAAATCAAAGCTTTTAAGCAAACGTAAGGAATCCGCCGTACATTGAGTAGTATGTATTATGTATGTATGCTAAATTTAAAAAAATAAATGCTATGTATATCGTCGAGAAATAATTTACTAATTACTCTTATTTATTAGCTATCGTTGAAAGTAAATCATATTTGATTTTAATAACTTAATTTAAGAGCAATTCGTTTATAATATTTATAAAAGGTATGTATATTTGTTTGTATGGTACAATATATACCTTAACTCGATTTAAGTTGGCTCTTAAGAATTCGAATGGGATTTCATGCTCTTGAATGAATGTGTCTGTTGATGAATGATTATACTTTCACCCATGTCCTCTTTTTACGTATTTTGCTTTTTACTGATGTATTTTCATATTGCAGCGCACCTAACCGGTCAAGTTGTGAGTAAAAAATCTACGCCATACGCTGAGCAGGAAACTGAAAATATAAAACAAATTTCTAAACATGTAATTGTAACATTAACAATTTTAAATGGCCGCCTGTGGCATATGTGGGATGAATGATAATAACGATTGATGTTGGATGGATTCAAAGTATCAACGATTCGGGTTTTATTCAGAATAGAAAAACGAGTCTGATTGTTCTGTTTATAGTTCAGAGAAAATACGGGTTACATTCGACATATTTTAAAATAACTACGCTGGCTGAAAGCTATTCAGTTCCTAAAGAAGTATTCTCTATAAACTAGAAAACACCGTATAGCAATGAGACAAACTGGAAATAAAAATGTTGAATAGTCACTTTATAGTTGACAAAAATTGTGCGCAGACAAAGTTAACATATGCAAAAAATGCGTTTTCCGAATGGCGATTTGGTGTCATCATAAACATTACAAAAACAATTAAGACAACAAGGCACACACTATGAGGTGTCATTTTACTCTCATATTTCAAACTCAGGGAAAATATTGAAATTATTGTGCCGAGTTGTTCATTCAGCAAATGTCGAATTGCATAATGGTATATCACAGTATAGTGATTTAGTAGTGAACGTTTTAGTAGGAAAATATGCTGTAAAATTACGTATTAAATACATGGTATGGGGCATGGCTATTTAACCTGGTAAATTTTAACTATAACTCTTCATTTTGTAATATACCTAATATGATAGACTTGTGAGTGGCGTCATTACTCGTTTAATAGAAACTAACAATTTTTTGCGTTGAACAATATGTTATTAAGGCGTATATCATCTCATCACAAAATGGCAGTGAGTTTTGAATTTTTTATTTAAAATGTATATTATTGATAATTATTTTAAGTCTGCTGGCTTCTCTGTTGAAGAATGTACGTGTAGTCAATTAACCTTTACTCTGATCGAATGAGTTACACTTGAATGAATGGAGTCCAATTAAGAAAAAACTCGTATCATCTGCTCTTGTGCAAGTTTTTGTTTTTTGACCCTCCAAGAAATTCGACTAGGATTTATTTAAAAAATGCATATCTAATGTACCCACATATACCCAAAATATCCATCTACCTCATTAAAAAATCCTCGTTGTTTTTTAAAAATAATTATTTATTTATTACTTAAGTTAGTTTTTCGAATTTTATTCAATCAGTTTTAACTAGCAATTGACAACTTTGCACCAAATGATGTTTAGCCTTGCTAAATTTTGCTTTACAAGTACACATGATATTTTTTAGCTCTAGATACCGGTTATCGGGAAAAACTATTTTGAACAAAGATACATTTATCAATACATTGTATTTACACAAGTGGTAATAAATATGTATTTTGTCAGGTAAAAAATGTATTTTCACATTCTGTACTCAGGGTTTTTGTGACTGCTTTATATTTACTAAATAATTTTGAATTATTGAAGTTATGTAACACTATTATTTGTATTTTCAACCTTAAATCCAAATAATTTCTACCAAAATCTAAAAACAATACAAGAAAAGATTATTCTATGTTATCTAATGTGAATGTTGAATTCGGCGGATGGTGTTTTAAATTAAACGAAATATTTGGAAGGTGGTACGTTTCAAATCACGTACCTTTTATGGCTTTTATACCACACATTTAATATTTGATCCACGCTAATGCAATGCACATAAAATAGTAAATCATATATACAGCTTTTATTATGTATTTTTCCTGCAGTTTTGCATTGTTATAGTTATAACTATTTTTGAAAAATTATCCGTGCATGAAGGAAAAAAAAAACAATAAAATCATATGCAAAACAAAAACGTAACCTGATAGTTGTGTCACAATTTGTTAAAACGTACACACAAAATCATAGTAAGCCCTAAAAAACCATAAAATTGTATGACTGTTGGACTGATAATGCTGACTGCAAAATCAATCTCATAATGTGCCGTGTATAAATGTCGTGTCTCTTTCTTTACAATGAGAAGTCATCAAAAAAAAACTGTATCTGTTCAAATGCCTGAATGTATAAATCCGTTTCAAACTACAAAAAATGATTAGTTTTTATTAAATGTCAAGTTTACACCATCTAATAATGTACACACGTTTATAGAAAGTACGACAAACCAAATGAATAGAATTATGTTAATTATTGAAAGATTTTATAATCTCTTTACGTATGTTCGGATGAACCTAAATGGTAATGGTAACCTTGCTATTATTGTAATACTTTACATACTTGTAATGGTAACGTTTTATGACCGTGTATAGTGTACATTAATAAGTTCTTACAGATATTGTCTTCGATTTTTGTTTGAATGGAATACAAAAAAACTAAAGATAAAAAAATGAAAAAAATGTGTACAGAGCCTACATGTTTTGTGTTATATGACTAGAGAGAAGCCAACAGAAGAAGCCTATATGCAAAAATAGGATTTCACACTCAAGTACAAGATTAATATATTAATTATATTAATATAATCATTATTATATTGTCAACGTTACTACAAATGGTAGCAATTATTATATATTATTATCATTAAACATTTTAAATAAAAATGTTGACGATAAAAGTGTTGAAACGAAACGTTGTTTGCTCACAATCACTTTATTTATTGCACATCATTTTCATACATTTAAAGCATAAATATCAGACATACACCTCCACCGATTCTATTCATCTTTGTTTTTCCAAGATGTTGTATTTGATACGTGTGAACCATTTCGCTGGTCCAATACACTGACAGAGGAAGATTTCTTTCTTTTGCAACAACAAATGCATGAGATCACATAATACAATGCATAAAATAAAGCTAACATCACCGTTAACAGAAACACAATCACATCAAGACAGTAATATTCATAATATTTCAGGTCCTTTGACGAATTTCGTAGGTTCGGTGCTCCTTTATTTCGAATTACATATTCCGTCCAAAACACGGCTTTTTCAAGGGCAAGATCTGGAGAATCTCTGTACATTTTTGAAAGTTGTCTAGCTCGTGCTCTGTATCTGCCAAACATATGGATATGTTAAAAAATTAGACTCCAAAGTATTTTAATTTTTACCAAACATTTGACATCTTTCAGTTTAATATCTTACTGTCTTCCGTTAAGCATCGAATCTATTAAATCTTGCAATTCTGTCTTATTTAAATCCATGATTTCCCATGTTAAAGCGTAACCTGAATTTTCAGCTAACTCCATATTCAAATCGTGTTCTGCAGTTAATGGGATACCTAACAGTGGAACACCATGATAAATTGCTTCTTGTGTGCTTAAAAGGCCTCCATTTGAAATGAAGAGCTTAATATTTGGATGACCTTTTATAAAAATCAATCAATTTTAAACATAATAAGTTTATTACGATATCGTGAAAGTGAAAACCACAAAAATATTGTTTTTATTTTGATATACCTAAGATGTCTTGTTGTGGAAGCCAATGACCTAGCATAACATTCTTTGGCAGATTCGGGATGTCTTGGTCCCATTTCCAAATCACCCTCTGATCAATATCACTGAATACATCGAGGAAAATTTGAACAACGGTTTCTGGAACATCTTTTGCTTTTAGTAAGGAACCCAAACTGAAGTAAATGAAGCCATTCTTAGCATAACTTAAAAACTTATCCAGTTCCTGAGCAGAACAAAATAAGAGATGAACAAATACAGTCATCACAATCACTAATTAAAAAGCGTAAAAATTAAATTAGTAAAATTGAATAATTACCGTGGGTAAAGGTCGCGGAGGATGGCAATGCATTCCACCAACCTGGAGAGCAAAAACGTAATTATAACTAAAAGGTTTCTCGTGATATATCGATACATCCATTACAGTTTATTTTTAAATAATTATATTTACGGACCTCTATAATGTTTGGTGGCAGTGGCCGGGGATGGGACATAACATAGTTCGAGTTCATTAAAATTACCCCAAGGTTATCGTCGATTTCGTCAATTCCTGGTGCATGCATACCAACGTACAATCTATAAATTTCTTCGTAATGAGGATACAAATACACATTTGCTACAGCTATCAACAAGGTTTCGACAACAAAGTTCACAGTACGCTCGAGAAATGACATTTTGTCATCAAAAGTCAAATATGGAGAAGGCACAACACTCGTTGGAAAATAATGACCAAATCTACTAATCACAAAGTTCGGAGCTGCAGTGGTCGTCAAATAAATGTGAGGAACTTTAAAGTGGTATACAAGACCAAGAGCACACTCATTCTGCAAACCACTGACAATAGCCAAGTCAAATCTTTTCAATCCTTTCATTAAATACTTGATTTCAACATCTTGATACAACTTGTGACATCCATTGTCAACAAGGGAGGTGTTCCATAATGTTGGAATGAAATGGTTTGTCAATTTGAGTGACTGTCTTGTTTCCAACAAATCCTTTCCGTTTCCACTAATCCCGTAGCCAAGTTCTTCTACCGTAACTGGATGAATCTCTTTTACAGAGATTGGATAGCCAGGTGTAGGAACAGGAGAGACAACTGTCAAGTCATGGTCATTGAGAGACAGGGCTTTTACCAGTGGATCAAACACAATTTTGTTGGATGTGGAGGCGATTGGGAGGAGGACGATAATTTTAGCTCCATGTGTCAGATTTATGAATTCACTGGCAAATATTTGAAAAATAAGCACTAATTTGCCAAATAGTATAAAAGACTTCATTTTTATTAATAATTATGTATTTTATCTATAGTCAACTACTAGAAGCTTTCCTTTCTACATGCAATACAAAGTATTTTTTTTCCAAAGGACTGTGAATCCTATGCATCAACTGGGCGCAAACTCGTGAAATGCTAAAAGTGAAAGCATACAAAAGTTTCATAGAATGAATACTAGTAAAACAAGAGTATGCATTTTGTCATGTTTTGTTTATTACGAGATATGTGAGTTTTTAAAATTTCAATAAAATGTAATGATAGCCATATAACATAAGTGTTTATTAACCAACCACACTATGAGGCACACCAGATCAGTATTTTAGGTGTGTATGCCAAATATTCGGATGTGCCAAACTGTAAAATTGTGGAACTTGATAAGCTTAGTCTTCTCTGTTATAAAAGTCATACATGAACAAGCTTTTTTATGTTTAGTAAAACAAAGATTGTTCTTGATCAGTGCAATGAGAACGTAGTAAATCTTATTGATGTCGAAATAAATGTAACCTTGAGCTTTCAAACTTCATAGATTTTCATGAACATTGATCTTTTGTAAAAGAATAAAAAGAGGTGAACCGCTCGATTTTTTTCTTTACGATCATCACATATGCATACTATTGTTGAAAAGGAACAAAAGATTTATTTGTGCAAATTTCTCCTGATTTTTAAATTGTGACGAAATTTCTACTTGAGCAAAAGTCACTGCCAAATTTTTAAATGTTATCCAATGTTTTCGATGAAGCAAGCATACATAACATATTGGGGTTATATGTACATATGTTACACGTCAGAAATGCCGAAGGTCTGTGTGTATTTAGATTTTAGAAGTTATTTTTACTTATATATAAATATAGCTCGATATACATATGTAAAAGTTCTAGTGATTTTTTTACGTAATTCATTAGTCATGCATGTTTTTACTGGACACTATGGTTAAAAGTTACCTGCAATCTATAATTGGTAAATTTGTCATAAAATTATGCACATGATGTCCTACAACTTGAACAATATATTAGCTTGCATTATTATTACTTAGCTACAAATATTTAATTCCGTGTTGTAACTAGTAACGTTGTTGCTTTATATTACAGATGAATTTTAAAGTAGGAGGCGGAAGACGTACGCTCACGCTTATCTGGTTATATCAACTCTCCTCAATGGGTTCTCAAGTAGTAGCATTTGGCATGTTTTTTAGTATAAAACAAAACATAAATATGTTTAGAAAAATCTTTGAATGTTCTCTCTCTAGGTGCACAAGAAAGTTCGGATTTCGGAATACCAAATGAGTAATGACTGACACGAACATTTATTAGGTGTAAATGTAATGCTAATGTATTTTCGCCTTTGGGTGCAATACGCTCACCAGTTTATCGTGACTTTTCTGTTCTGATCGTCACCATGAGGTTTGGTTCGGTTTTAAACAAAAATAGCTCCTAATCGTTCAAAATACTTGAAACTGGATACATGTTAAAGCGTGTAAAACAGTTCATTGTATCATGTTTCACACAGCCGCGTGACTTTTAGGAATTATACAAAGTGAGATTGAATATATTGGGCTTACCGATTTGAGGAAAGTGGGGTTTACCATCTGCTAAAATATTACATGACCTACATTATCCAAAAGATTAACTAAGAAAATATTACTTATGTATGCATGCATATAATGAATATGGGATTTCGCAAAATTATTAACAAGTTATTTATTTTTGTGAAACTGTTCAAAAGTATTTCTTGACCGAGTGCTTTCCCTACTTTTCGCGTAACATTTTAGTAGAGCTAAACACATCTTGTAGCCAGCCCATATTGAAAGTATGGTGATTGCAGACAAAAAGGTTATTACATCAATGGAATGATAAGCTATGAAATTCAAATATCGGCCTGAGGATCTCAAATGTGGAGCTCCTTTGTGGCGAATTATATATTCAACCCAGTAAATCGCGGTATCAATTGGTCGATGTGGTTGATCTCGAAACACAGTCGAGAGTTGTTTTGCACGATCAGAAATGCTGTAATGAAAATTTCCATTTATAAATCAAGAAAACCTTTGAAATAATTTGCTGATCTAAATTTAATTTCAAAGTTTGGATTACCCCTTTTCTGTCAAGACTCGGTTGATTGTACTTTCCAACTTTTCTTCAGTAAATTCATTTATTTCAAGTGTAACAGCAAAGCCAGCTTTTTCAGCTTGTTTCATATTCAGGTCCTGATCAGCGAACAAAGGAAAACCGATCAGCGGAGTGCCATGATACGCCGCTTCTTGTAAACTCAGAAGACCCCCATGAGTGATAAAAATTTTGATGTTCGGGTGAGCTAATAATATGACAAATGTGAATCATTTTATCCTGAATAAAATATGATAAAAACAACAAACAACAATAAGCAAATTGACACTCACCCAGTAAATCTTGTTGAGGAAGCCATTTACTAAGTTTCACATTTGCAGAAACATTTTCAGGAATCTCTCCTTCCCATTTCCACACAACACGTTGCTTTAATCTAGAAAATACATTTAAAAAATTATTTTTCACATCTACTGGCATGTCTTTTGCTTGTACAATGGAACCAAGGCTGAAGAGAATGAAACCATCTTTGGCACCGGAAACAAATTCGTCTAGGTCCTGAGCAAACAAAAATAAAAATACGCAATGTAAAAGTATGTAGTTCTAGTGAAGTTTAAATGATGCAGAGCATTTTATTTATCACAATTACAACTTGTGAATGTGAAAGTAAGCATATTATAATATTTCGTACTTTTGGAAGAGGTAGACCAGGCCTTGTATGCATTCCACCAACTTCTACCACATCCGGAAGCAATGGACGGGGGTAAGTCATGGAAAAATGTGAATTCATTAAAATTAAGCTGACATTTTGGTCTATTTCACTGATTGTTGGAAAGTTTTCCCCCAAATGATCCTGATACATTTTCGAAAGGTAATGGTTCCACGAGAGTTTGGCGTTGATAATCATAAAATATTCGGCAATGAAGTTGAGTACACGTTCTTTAAAAGACATTCGATCACTAAACGGAGCAAACGAGTTGGGTACAAAACTAGGCGGAAAGTAGAGTCCAGTTTTCCCCACCATAGCATTCATCCCTGGCATTGTGATCAAATATATGTGTGGTGCTTGTAATGCATGGACCATACCAACTGAACAACCATTCATAAATGTGTTCACAATAATAACATCGTATGAATCAGTTTTCAGCATTTCAAGTATTTCCTCATTTCGATAAAGTTTATCACAAATGCCCTCCAAAAAAGAGGAATCCCAGTTAAGAAAGAACCCGATTTTCCCTTGTTTTCTTCGTTCAAAAGGATCGCCTGAGGTGACATACGGATTGATTTCACTAAATGGCACTGGAACGATTTCACGCACATTTGGTAACGGTGTCTTAAATTTTAGTGGTGCCACAACGGTGATATTGTGGTCTCGTTTGGCAAGGGCTTTAATTAGTGGATCGAAACAATTTTTATGCGACTTTGTGGCGATTGGGAGTAAAAACAATATACTTGCTGATTCTACACTTGTGATGCTCACCATAACACAAACAAATACGCTGATTGCAAATAACGATAGGATTGACGCCATTTTAACGTGATTTTATAAAATTTCGAAAATAGTTAGTGGTTTATTTAACACGTAAATATGCAGTGACAGTTAATGGAGTTTTTGGTGAAGGTAGTGAAAAAATTGACATTTTTCATAGAAATGTACTCATGTATTGCATGCACGTTGCACATGCAAACGTTTCGAAGATCAACTGAAATAAAGTGTCAATTACCCTTTTCTGTTATGTTACCCGCAGCTGTAGATAAATATGTAATAAGTTAATAAGATAAATAGAGATCTCTTATGTAAATTGTGCAACTGATACCTGGATTTCATTCAGTGTAACCTGCGGTGTTACATGCAACTACAAATTACAATCTGAATGAACCATTGATATAAAGAGCGTTAATTATGATATCGATATCAATGTTTGTTTTCACACATGCCAAGCATGATTACAATTAATTCTGCCTCAGGTGTATAATGGTCAATTTTTGTGAACGAACACCTGAAATACCTGAAGTAAAAAGCTTTTGAATGTCCCATTCATTGAAATATTTTCATTCGATCACATGGCATGTATCACATGATAAATTTTAGATTTAAAACCCATTGATTTCCAAACTTGATTAGAAGTGACTTGGCTTGTGACTAAAATTGTTGAATGAACGAAGCTAAAATGTTTAAGTTTACAGATAATATATAAATATGTATATGTATGCATACATTGATAGTAAATTGGACTAAACCAGAATAGGTCGAATATTACGGGTTCGAGCCTTCGCTTGAGGTGATGTTAAATGTATAGTATTTATTTTAAGACTTAAAATGTGACACGTGTATACAGTTATTTGGTATTTTTGGACTTCATCTATTGAAGAATTCTTGTTTTACCAGTTAGCTTAAAAAAAGCTATTTTAGCTGTAAATTTAAAATTTTAGCAACATTAGG
>JAQFZH010003079.1:0-14675 GCA_034695485.1 Entomobrya nivalis | reverse complement strand
TATATGCATGGCTTTCTAAACTCCACCTACTATGCTCGTTGGGGCCTGGGTAAACACGAATTCCCTAAGAATCTTAATCCTGGAAAACGTGCCATGTATTTATGACATATTTACGTAACTAGTTTTACTCGTTACACTCAATGGGAATGAGAGTTTTAGCGAATGATGATGACCTACAAGACATAGTTCCAGTAATTCCATGTAACTGTTACACATTCGTCTTGGTACGTTAACGTGTTATTTACTGTCGAATAAAAGAATATGAATTGGTGCAAAAGTTATAACGGTAAAAGCTTCCATGCAATGAAGAAGGATATTTCGATCATTTGCGTATTTCAGGGTCAAATGTTGATTGCTTATGCTTTTTGTATGAGCGAGAGCGAATTAAAACCAAAGAACCTTTTACGATAGCAAATATTGGTGTATGTACATATATGCATTTTGTCAGTTTTATTTTCCACTTTAATAAAGGATCATTTCATGATTTAAAATTTTCAATTTACAATGTTTCAAATATTTGTGTTTTCAAATTTATTATCTTGCTATTTGCTAATCCTCCCTCTCCTCAGCATGATTTATTGGAAGTTGGCATCACCGGGGCATTGCGAAGCATATCGTATTAATTACACTAAATTTTCCTAAACCTTAAAATATACCCGTTTCGCAGGAATACATATTGAATTACTAGTAACATAAATAAATAACAGGTAATGCACAAACTATAATTCGATTTGTTGTGATTAACGGTTAATAGTGATTCCATTCTCAATCGCTGAAAAATAAAGAAACAAAAACTGTTATGGAGCACTAATAGTGACATCGACATAATTATTATATGAAAAACATTACATACCGCTCAACGTTCATTTCTTGGAATACTTCTCATACAACTTTTCTAACACGCCAGACTGATTTCGCAAGTCATCCAGACAAGTATTCTGATGCTCAGCAAATCTTTGTGCCTCAGCAATTTTATCCTTGACCATTCCTCTGATCAAATTTGATTTGATGATTAGCACTTGGGAATCAATTTTCTCTGTCATTTCCCTACACTTTTCGAGAAGAGATTTCTTCGCTAGTATTATCTCAGCTTCCTCTGGAGATATCGAGGGAATTAAATGATCTAGCCACGAAGCTATTTCACCGAACTCTTCTTCTGACAAAGTAGGTGTTGTCCATTTCCATTCTAGCTTAACTCCCTGCTGATTTTGTCCAGTAACTGCTCTCGAATAACTCAAAGCCCAAGCTGGGCAACTGATATATTTGCATGTCATAATTTCTTCATTATCAACTTCTAAGCTAAATCTAGCTGTTTGATTGGGTTTCAAATTCTGTACCGATAACGTTCCAATGCGTATTTGTTGATCTACCTCATTCTTCTGGAAAAAGTGCGTGACTCCCTGGTTTACATAAACCTCGAATTTAGCAGGTAACGAATTCCTTGGAAACGCCCCAAAGCTATGTCCACCATTTCTCTGCTTAAAAACTTTGGAATACATAAAATCTGTAATTACAGCTCTGATTCTTTCTGGACCCACGCTAAGAAGAAGTGCTCCACGTAAAACTGCATCTAGCATTTCAATCTTATGTCCAAATTCTGTTGAAACCTTGTCAAGTATTTCAATTTGCTCGTGACTTGCTGACCCTGAAATTGTTAATACTTTCTTGGATTGAAATTTAGCTCGGGCCTTCTGGTGAACTTGGTTCATGCATTGGTGAATTGATTTCCTTAGACTTTCAAAATGGTCTGTGGAAGACCAAATGGTTGCAACAGCTTTATTTATCAATTTCATAACTACATTTTGCTGCTTCTTAGCATTGTTGCAACTGTTGTGCTGAGCGAGCATTTTGACTTCAGTCGATTCAGTTGATCGTCCACTACTCTGATACACAAACGTGTCCACCCGATTTGTGTTTGCAGATACAACCACCAGTGCTTCATTAGGTTTACCCCATAACTTCCCGGAAAGACAAGCATAAGCCGCTGCGGACGCTTCATTAACCAAATAAACATCAGAGAAGCCAGCGAGTTTTGCCCCATCCCTCATTTGAACTCGCTGGGTGCTGGATAACCAAAATGGGATGGTTATCACTGCAGCAGAAAGTTTGTTACCCAATTGCTTTTCAGCAGCATGCTTCATTTTTCTCAAAATGAACCCAAGAACGAACTCGAAAGATACAAACTTATTAGTCTGGTTGAATGTTACCATATTTGACTTGTACTCCCCAGAAGTCAGATATTCGCACAAGTCCCAACGTCTAATTGAGTTGGTGGGGGTGGTTGTCCCATTTTTTACCAAGATAAATTTTTCCTCAGCGTGAATAAATCCTACGGTTGCTTTAGTCTCACTTTCCCCGAACTCGTTTGGAAGATTTTTATTTTCCCCATCTATCCTTATCGCCATCACAAAGTGGGAACAATCCTTAAATTCCAGTACCAAAGGAGGCAACTTATTTTGTTTGTGGGTCTCAGTGGTGGGTATGTTGGATTTTGAATTCGTAACAGTTGTGTTCGAAGAACGGTCATGACCATCGCGTAAAGGTGCGTTAGTGGTTTCGTTCTCCTTTGTCTGGGGTGACTCCAGTTTGAGTTCTGATGCAATTTTCTCCTTACCCCTAGCCTTCTCTTGGTTTTTCCTGTTATCCTGTAGCACAACTTGAAAATACTTTTTGGTGTATTCTGTCAATACTTCGGCATGTAATTCAACTGGCTCGTTACGTCGAACCTCTAGTAGTATTTCCGCTTTCAAAATATTCGCCATTTTGGATTCCACACGGCTGTGTTCACTCTGAAGTTTGCACTCTGGAACCCCAACCGGATTACTGCTCAAAAACTTTTCCATCTCTTCAACGTACCTGTCTTTACAACGACTTATAATTTTACTGGTTTTATGGTTGAGTTCCTTTATTTTCATTTCATTATCTGTGAAGTTGGGGGAGAAGGCTTGCTGCAGTATACTTGCCAAGTTTTCTTTCGCATCTAGTAAAACATCGTTGTTGACGTTTGCGGATGAAAAGTTCAACGCATCCAGATAATGATCTTCAAGTTTTAACACCAAATGTTTATGAATACCAGTGAGCATCTGAGGACTGTAAGGACCTTCCGCTAAATAGCCCCCCATTTCTTTATTATAGAAGCTGACTACTTTATCGTTGACATTTTCGCAAAGAACCCTTTCGTTTCCAAAAATCAATTGATTATGTTGTACGAAAATTTGGGAAAATCTGCAGTAAACCAGTTCGAACATAGAACGGACGAATTCGTCTCCCAAATGGTTACTGATGGTGTTGTGCTCGATCAATAGAAGCTGCTGCAGGGAATCCTTTGGCAAGTACATGTAGGAGGAAAATTGCTCAGTGATTTTCGTTTTAAATGTAGTAATTACTTTGATGATTTCTGAAGCAGCATTTCCCTGCAAATGAACGTATTGAGAGTTCAGATTTTTAAGAAATTCAGAACGACCCTGTAGAGGGACTTTTGCAATAGTTGGGCAATCGTCAAACGTTATGGGAAACTGCTGATTAAGTTGCATATAGTTTTCCAAATTGAGGCGATGTCTGATCCAACATTCGATATGCCATTTGATTTTGGCCCATAGCTCATTTGTAGCACAATCTAGCATGTTTTTCATCATAGCACTGTGTTCTTGCTGGAGGCGTTCAGTTTCCAATCTATCCTGTTCCTTCTTCATTTCCTCCTTTCTTCTTGTTTCTTGCTCATGTTCCAATTGAACCACTGCATCAGCTTCTGTATCGGCGTCAACTTCCATTTCCATATCCTTTTCTGTTTCTTGATTCATAATTGGATTGATGTTTGGATTGAGTGACGATGAGGTTCCAGATGGCCTTTCACGTGATTCACAGGATTGCTGGGTTGATGAGCGCAAATTATCTTAGTTAAAAATTAAGTGAAAATGTATTAAATTAAAAATGTATACTTACGTTATATAGTAATCTAATAATTTTACAAATATTCTAAATCAGTGTCAACTATAAATACCTGATGAAAACGAAGCGTTGCGGGTTGTGGAAGTAAATAAATCCTCCTTGAAACGTTCCGGTGATTCTTTGCTTTTCACTAAGGCTCTTGCGCAAGGGCTGACTGCACTTTCTGTTTCATGTTCACTAGATTCCTGAAATCCGGTACCTGAGGTCACGTTCTCAGCGCTGGTATTGTTCGACTCCAGGAATGACGATGACACGCCTTCAAAGTCCATTGTAGAATTCTGAGTTTGGTCGAAGCTTGAATCTCCCTCTGTATCGGTGCTTTTATTCATGATGATGGGATGATGATGTAGAGCGGCAAGTAAAGTAGTATTTCTAAAATATTGTAAAACAAACAATTAAAAAGTTAATTTAAGCTAATTTTCGATAAATTTGATATACATAACATGCCATTAGAACGTGACACTCGACACTCAGCATTAAATAACGTACAATGAAAAGTCTAGAAATATCGTCTGTCTCGTAACTAGTATCCTATATCTTAACTAGAGACGCAAACATTAATGCCGCTTTCGACACGAGGATGTTGAAACTTCAATGACACGTACACAAATGCAAGGTCATACTACAAAACGTACTAAAAACTAGTATTATGCTTTTGTTATGTACCTGTACGCAAAAACCAACTAAAATAAATTAGGAATTAACAAGCGATAAAGTGAGCTTTGATATTTTTATTACCGTTCTAGGAATTGAAAAGCGAACTTTGACCGTCCTGCCTCCTGTTAGCACTACTAGCTGAAATGTAACTAGAGAGTAAATTGAGATTATGCTAAATGATGACTGTTCAGTTCGGTTAGATTGTCAAAGTCATTCAGCTTCATTTTCCTTATTAAAAACGAACCAGGATAAAAACCCATAAAATATAGGCAAGTCGTAATACAATATACGTATGTCACGATCAGTGATGGACATGAAGTTTACCTAATTTTAGGCTTATCTCTGCATATTGCACTGTACGTAAGTGAAAACAGTAAAAAGCATGACATCCAATGATATGATTCATATATTATGATCACAGTCATCCATCCTTATCACCAAAAACGAAGAGGAAAATATTCGAAACTCGAAACGTATTTTGAACGTCGACGCTTAGTTTATAATCGAACAGTGAACATAACAGAACTTACACCGAACGAGCATTAAGCTTTACTGTAGTCTGCACTTAAGTCTGAGCAAACAAAGCTAAAAAACAAGGAAAAATTAATATTTTTTTTGTGTCCCTGCTCCCGGACTGGGAAAGATATTCCTTGTAATTTTTATTTGTCACACAGTTCGTGTAAGTATTTAATTGTATTCATAGGATTTGTATGCTAGTGGCTAGTGATAACCAAAACCAAAATAATTTTCCTTATTTCACTCTTATCGATCGAGGAACAAGGAAAAAAAATCAGCTTTTACCATTTAATTCACTTTTTACAATTCCAGGTTTTTTTACTGGTAGTGACTGGTAGGTTGTCCTTTCAGTCAGTTGAAAGTGTTTCGATGTGCACTTTGAAATTTTATTGTCATCATACATCGTACTTTATTTGCGTCAATAAATAAAACACAACCTTTTCAAATTCTGTTTTAAGTGTAAGCGATGTTCTGGTTTTTTCGGTTGCTTTTATCTTTGATGTATTGCTGAAGTGTTTGTATCCATCGTTGAAGCATATTGTTAATTACTTTTTAATACGGTTTCAATTTCCTTATTTTTTGTTAACTTTACAGATATGCATTACATTTTGTATTGGATTGGAAGGTAGACCGATATATCGCAATAGTGAAGTTCCCCCAGAATCCAGTTGCGCCATCCGCATCCGTGTAACCATCACTACCATCGCCATCATTTTCAGCTGTAATTTTACTGTAAGTCTTTAATTAGCAGCATTATTTAATTATGTTAATTCCGCATTCCAACTAAATCTTCCCAAAAATAAACTTACTATCCATTGTCCATTTAGAATTTTAGAATCCAGTTTGCTCGACGTCGTCATTGTCATGATGACATCCACCACTAACCTACAAAATGAAGACACATCAAATTCAATGCCTACAGAAACCACCAATGTTGCAGTCCAACTCATCGAATTTACCCGGGAGGAACACAGCGACAAGTCTACGATCAAGTTGAACGATGAGTTGTTCAAATCCCTGGTCAATCAAGCAGGTGATCGGCCAGTGTCTGTCATATGTATTTGTGGTCCTGCCCGTCAGGGGAAAAGCTTCATGCTAGGCTACATGGTTCGGTGTCTCGAAGCCCTTGAGAAGGACAATTCTAACTGGATGGACTGGAACAACAGGTCCAAACCACTGAAAGGGTTTAAATTTGAGAACGGGATGAATCCTGTGACACAAGGGATATGGGTGTGGAATCGACCGTTCATAGTGAAGAATGATGAAGATAAGGAAGTTGCGGTGATCCTTGTGGATACCCAAGGAACTAACGATGAGTTCACCACGACAAAGGATATGTCAGCTATTGTTGGACTGAGCCTTTTGGTGTCGTCGGTGACAATTTTTAACTTTTTCAATAATCTTCAAGAAGATATTCTCGCTGCGCTCAACATGTTTATACAGTATGGTCTTGTTGCTATGGACAATGTGGAAGGGGCGCCGTTTCAAAAGCTCATGTTTCTCATTCGAGATTGGAATATGCCAGCTTCCTATCCGTATGGGGATGAAGGAGGGAAGAAGCTGATTCAAGATAAGCTCAAGGTCAAACCTGGACAACCTCCGGAAGTAGTTCAAGTTCGAGAAATGATTAGGAAATGTTTTGAAGACGTGGATTGCTTCCTGATGCCTCACATTGGTGAGAAAGCGATTTCCCAAGAAAATTTCACCGGGTCCCTTAGCGAGCTTTCACCACACTTTGCCAAGAAAATGGAGGAATTCATTAGCAACTTGATTAG
Organism: Entomobrya nivalis; assembly: GCA_034695485.1. Classification (NCBI taxonomy): domain Eukaryota; kingdom Metazoa; phylum Arthropoda; class Collembola; order Entomobryomorpha; family Entomobryidae; genus Entomobrya; species Entomobrya nivalis. The sequence goes on along the minus strand of JAQFZH010003079.1, from coordinate 7,779 downwards.
TAGCGAGACGCTTACTGTGAAAAGGATTTTGGGGAATTCGGTTACTATGGCTGAGCTCAAGTCTTTCCTAGACTTGTATGTCCAGGTATTCAATTCGAACGACGTCCCTTCGGCTAATAACATGTGGGAAGCTACTTCAGATGCGCATCTCATAACTTTGGTGAACAAGTCCCAGAAAAAGTTTATGGAATTTATGAAAAAGAGGCAGAGGGGAAGTAGCTACTTGTCTGAAGATGAACTGCAGAGTGCGCTATCTCGTGGGGAAAAACAAGCGATTGAATTGTTTCAAAAGGAAAAAAAGTTCGCGGGGAAGGAGAAAGCGGATCAGCATCAACAGGAGCTTGAGCAAATTTTGGAGAATGCAAAAACCGGAATAAAAAGTCTAAACGAGGAGAAGAGAAATAACTTTGTTACTGGAGCCATAAGTGACGCTAAAACACAGTTCCGAGCATTGCTGGAAAAAGCTGTAAGGTTTGATGCCTCCGATCCCTGTCATTTTCACGAAGAAAGTGAAATCAAGAGCGCAGCTAAGCGATCAATCTACACGGTTATTGAAGATTTCAAAGAAAAACTTACGAATGAGTCTGAAGAGTCTGTCACGTTTAAAGAAAAAACGTTGCGGTCCATATTGGCATCATCGCTAGCGACACATATCAGTAAAAATTCACTGCGAAGGGCTGCAGCGGAGGGGGCGATACAAAAAATTGTGGAGATTTCTGTGCTTGCTTATCATGAGCAATTAGAAAAGGCCAGTTTTGAAACCCAGTTTTCCAATTTTGACGAATTCGCCATATTGCTGGAGTCGATCAAAGAAAACTGTATAAAATCATTTGAGGAGCGTAAAACACCGGGTAATATTGGTTTCCAGAAGTCGTATCGCACGCAACTGGAAAAAAGAATGGGCGAGGTCTATTCCAACTTGAGAAATAGTCACAAACTCCGACTGCAGGAATTTCAGAAGAAAGTCGACACCTTTATTGCTGAAGAGGGTGAACTGTATTCAAAGTTTCTAGAGGAAAAAATGAAAGTCGCAGAGACGGATGGAGAAGTAAAGAAGATTCACTTATGCAGAGTTAAGAAAGCAATGCAAGGTTTTAAGAACCAAGGAAATCCGTATCCGGAAGGACATCACAAGCACTTGGAGTCCTGCAACAAGCTTATCAGTAAATTAGAAGGTGTGTACAAAACAGCTTTGAAAGAAGCAGCTAAAGCTAAAAAACGTGTTGAAGAGAGCTATTGTGCTGCTGTAGCCAAAGCCCTTGACCACTATACTGGTCAAATGAAAGAAATCACAGAAGCCTTCGATTTTATAATTCAAGAAGATCTCCAAGCGAAGCATGAGCAAGTGGTCAAGAAAACCTTGAAAATTTACAAAAGGATCGAGAAACTTGGAGTTCCAAGAAACGCATCTGACTATACTCAGATTTTGGTGGATGGCTGCGCTAAACAGTTCGAAAGGATCACAGAAGAAGGTCAGCAGAAGCACGAACGTGCTAAACTCATTGCCCAAACCACAGTGGCCGAATGTCTTAACAAGTACAAAGAAATTATAAAAGAAAGCATGAGGAAGTCAAGGTCACTTGAAGAACTCGACATTCGTCGTCAAAATGCTGTAACTGTAGCCAAGGAGCTATTTCTTCAAAAGTGTCCAGGGAAGACCAATTCAGCTTTCATTCAAGAGTACGAACAGCAGCTCGAAGAAGGGATCAGCGAAACTTTTGATGATCTCCAAGAAATCTTTAGCTTGAGGTTGGAGTTGGACGGTTCTTCAACCAAAAGTTTGTTAGTGGACTGCACAACTTTCTACCATGACCAGATGCTAACTCACGTGCAAAACGACATGTTCCTCTTGCCTCAGACATTGCTTGAGCATCACACATCCGCTATGAAGTCTGTTCTTCAAAGATTGGATCAGCAACAGCCACTCACACAAAATCAAGAGATGGACTTGGAAACGGCAATGGAAACGCTGTTTCATAGTTATCAAATGGAAAACGATATGAAATTGAACTACAGGACAAAGGGAGAGCCACCAGCTATTGGGATTGATCTGGGAACTACATACTGCTGTGTGGGCGTGTACTTGAACGGGCAAGTGATCATCATTCCTAATCAGAAGCAAGATGGGAATCTCACCACACCCAGTTTTGTGGCTTATGAACAAGATGGTTCTGTTACTGTTGGAGCACCAGCAAAGGAAAACGCTTTTAGGAACCCAGAGAACACGATTTTTGATGCGAAACGTATAATAGGTCGTCCTATGAGTGATGAGAACCTCAAAAGTGACATGGCATGCTGGCCGTTTACCGTTGTGTCTGATAAGGGTGTTCCGAAAGTCAAGTTGTCAAATGGAAGGTTACTCTATCCGGAGGAGATCTCTGCTGAGTTGTTGAAGGAGTGTAGGGAAATTGTAGAGGATTACCTCAAGATGCCCCGAAACACAATTAAGAAAGCAGTGATAACCGTTCCTGCGTATTTTGAGGATGGCCAAAGACAGGCAACAGTGTCTGCTGGGAGGCTTGCTGGGTTGGAGGTGCTGACGATACTTAACGAGCCAACTGCGGCGGCTATTGCGTACTCTCAGCAGAAACGGTCGAGCACTGGAGTTAAGAAGGTGCTTATTTTTGATATGGGAGGTGGCACCTTCGATGTTGCCGTGTTGGACATGAAAGCTGGGGAAATTGATGTTCTTGGGGTTTCTGGTGACACTCATTTGGGTGGAGAGGATTTTGATAGCAAAATGATGAAGTATTGTGCTCAGAAATTCAACAGTGAGCATGGAATCGATTTACTTGCTGGGAAAGATTCAACTGTTAAGACAGAGAAGTATAATGCGACTAGAACAATGAGGAGGCTTCAGATGTACTGTGAAAATTCCAAGAAGAATCTGTCCACAGCACTAACTGTTGAAGTTTGTTTGGATGCTATTACGAAACAGCTGGATTTGAACGTGAATGTGACCAGGAAGGTTTTTGAGGAGATTAATGCAAAGTACTTCAACAGGAGTATCGAAATTGTAGAGGCGGCTCTGAAGAAAGTGGGGGTTCCCAAGGAGAGTATTGATGATATTGTACTTGTTGGAGGGTCGACCAGGATTCCACGGATACAGGAATTACTGACTGAGTACTTTGGTGGAAAAGCGCTTAACAGGTCTATACATCCTGATCAAGCTGTGGCGTATGGGGCAGCGATTAAAGCTGCTATGCTGAATGGGGAGCAGACAAGGGGGGAGTTGGGTCTGGATAGTTTGAGGATTCAGGATGTCACACCATTTTCTTTGGGAGTGGAGAATCACACTATGGACTTGTCTGTGATCATTCCCAAGAACTCCAAGATTCCTACGAAGATGAGTCAAGATCGGTATACAGTTTATGATAACCAAACTTCGGCAGAATTCAAAATTTATCAGGGCGAAAATATGGAAATCGCTGCAAGCAATAAATTGTTGGGAACCTTTGTATTGGAAAATATACCACCCGCTCGAAATGGATTGGAACCCATTGACGTTACCATGGAGATAAACGAAATGGGGATTTTAGAAGTTACTGCGGTTGTTCGAAGTACAAGAGGAAGTAATAAAATCACTATCAAGGAAAACAGGCAGGGTATGAGTAAGCGGGAGGTGGACAGAATTCTTGGAGAAGTAAGTGTTATGACAAGAAAATGCTTATGCCAATTTTTAAAATATTTGCTGATTGTTTCATATGTAGTGTTATTTTATTTAATAGACCGATCCAGCAGCGTGATTAAGCCAAGAGTACCGTATTATGGATTCATGACAAGGCGGGATATTTAACTTTAAGCAGTTTATGACAGTTTTCAAACCAATTTCATGTAAATTAAAGTCACTTCCAGATTAAATTAATTGTAATACTGTTATAATACTATAAATGGTTATAGTTGTAATCCGTATAATCTTATCAACTTAATTAACTTTTTGATTGTGTGTTGTAACAATTTAACCATTGAACTAAACGTAATTAACAATTTCTAACAAAAAATCACATGTTTTCAAATTTGTTTAATTTCATAAAGACTGACGTACATGAAAATAATTTATTAATAAAATGGAGCTAATTAAAAGTAATGTAACTGAACAAACTATCATTTAATGTTTTAAAGAACATCATCGAAATATGGATACTTTTTTTTAGAAAAGATCTACTAAAAATGTTCTATGACCAATAAAAATAAAAGGCTTCGTGTCATTTGATAGAAATGGGGCAGTGAGAGAATATGCGTGGTCATCATTATCATCATTGGTGGAATTCAATGATGCAAGCTGTGGAATGCGGAACTGCACTTTTCGAGATTTTTTTCACTGGAACCGAACAGTAATCAAAAAAACTTTTCACTTTTACGACGACGACAATGCAGCGTTTGGTAGGAAACAGAAGGATATTAATTAAGAGTCTTTCGGAATTTTTCAAGCAAATTTTAGGGGATGTCGGAACTCTGCTGCCCCATGACTTCTAAAGGTTCCGCAATTAGTAAATTTTTGAAGCGGTTTTAAAGAAGATTTCCAAACGTTCCTTAAAAATACATACGGTTGTTACTGTTTTAACAAGAACGAATTTCTAATAAAATTATTATTCATGAATGAATTAAGATAATTTTTTAACATCGACAAAATTTTAAATTACAAAATTGTTCCCTTTATTTTCGCGAAATTACACAGATACATTAAAAAATAATACTGGAATAATTATCTCATCTCAACACCTTTTCAAATGTATCATTCTCTGATGTATCTTCAGGCTTTTAGAATGCCGAAAGGATGCTCCACATCCGGTGACCACGCAAAAGAAAGGTTTTTCTTCCGTGTGACACCTCAAATGTCTGAAAAGATGTTGTTCCTGGTAAAATCCTCTCCCACAAAAGACACAACTACACTCTGGAATGCCAATGTGAATTTTTTGGTGGGAAAATAGGGATCTCCGATCGGCGAAACACTTTCCACATTGATCACACTTATAAGGCCTTTCTCCTGCATGGCTTCCCATGTGGCTGAGATAATTAGACGAATTTTTCATACTTTTCTCACAAATCTTACATTTCCAGCTTCCTCTTGGTTTCCACTTCGTTTCCAACAGCTTCCTCGCCATTTTCTGGATCTTTTCTTGACGAAGGCGTTTCATTCGATCCGTAACTTTGCACAAGCCATTTGGATTTTGGTTTTTGTGAAAATTGAGTGTAGACCGTAAACCGTACAACCTTCCGCAGTGTTCACACTTGTGTGACTTATCTTTCTTTCCGGTGTGAGCTTGCATGTGAATTTTAAAGTACTGCTTTCCATACGTTCTACCACAAATTGGGCAATCAACTGTCCTTACAGTTGACTTCCGTCCTCGTTTCTTCTTGTGGCGTGGTTTTTCTGCTGGAAGAATTTCTTCGTCATCGGAACTACTTCCGGTTGAACTTTCATCCTCACTTTTGGGAACGAGGTTGGAAACGGGCGCAGCTAAACTTACAGCAGGAACGGTTAAACGAATCTTCTCTTTTTGAGATGGTGAAGAGCTTTCGGCGTCACTACTATCCTCATTTTTTACAGTTGTATTGGAGACAGCGAGGGTGACGGGGAACTGACATCTTGTCAATTTGACATGGCAGCTGGCACCGAACAACTGCTGGCATTCCTCAACAGTTGTTTTAATGTTGAGGGATATTCGCTGCCGTTGTACAGGGGGATTTCCAACACCACCGTGGTTGGAAATCGTGGCGTCGTCCTCTGCCTTCTTTTCTGCAGGTAAAGCTACAGCAGCAGCAGCCTTTACGAAAGAAGTCGAGGTTCCCGGAGTTGGCGAATCCATCTCTTCGAAAGGACACCTCACCTAAAATTAAGCAAATCAAAATAGGGACGATTAAAATTCATTTAATTATCTGCCCATTAAGTACATATTTTAAGATGATGATCAGGTGATAATATTAAGTAGTCCAGTCCAATCAACCCACTTACTAAAGTTTAGCGAATGGTCTTCAATTACTTAATTAACAACTAGACAATTATTGATTCAGTTAAACTGTAAGCAAAACATTTAAAGTTTAACGAAGGGAAGTTTAAAGTACAAAATACAATGCGCATGCTTCAGAACAGCTTGAACAGCTTCATTGAATCCAAGCACGCTTAATTACATGATTATGAAAAAAAGCTTTTACGAGAATTACTAAAACTGACGTCCAAGCTTCCGTGAAAACAATTAATCATTAAAATAGAACAAATCAAAATTAATGTAACTAAACTAGCCATCAATGTATTTAAGTAGTTTTAAAAAGTTTTGTTTAAAAGAAGGATTTGTTCAATTTGACAGCAATGGGGCATTGAGGGACTTTGCGTGGTCATCGTACTCATACTAATGATATGATGCAAGCTGCGGAATGCAGAAATGCATTTTTCGTGATTTCTTTATTTGATCAGTATCCTACAACCAGATAGTCATCGTAAAAGTATTTAAACTTTTACGTCGACATCAATGCAGAAAATGGTGAAAAACCAGAGGAGGATATGTATTAAAATGTACGAATAAATATGAATGTACGACTTGTATGGTCCAGTTTTATAAACGTTTTTTTTCCTCGAAAACATTTTTTTTGTATGCGAGCGTGATTTTAGCGAACTGTAAATGAGAAAAGAATTAGTCTCTAAGAGTTATAACGATGCATTCTGAGCTTGCATGCCAATTATGTAATGTAATGTAATGTCTTGGTCTTTATTCAGCGCTATCTGAGTTCAGTCATACATAGTCTGATTTCAAATACATAACACTCTACAGTTAAAAACTGTCAATTATGAGCTGGAATTTCGCATCTAATTTATGTTTCTCTCCAATCTCCATTAAGTGTGTAAAGGTGCTGTCAACAAATCCACTAAACTGGAAAATGAGCCATGATATTGAATTAGTGAGGATGTAAAAAAGTGCAAAGTAAAAAACAGGAAACCCGAAATGTAATTCACCTCTATTAGATTTATTTAACATTTAATTTGTGGCCACAACAAACATACATAAATACATATAAAAAAGTACAAAAACTTATTCTAGTGATAGTAACAATAAGTATAACAATTTAACCATTTAACAAGCCGAATCTTAACCAAATCCAAAATACATTTAAAAACTATTTTCCTAAAATAATACATTAGGTCATACCCAATTACATCTATTCAAATTCTACAAAACGTTTCAAATACAATTCATCAATTAAAATAGAATAGAATTACGTCAGTGTCATAATTAAAATAATTAAATTCATTATAATTAGAAGAAATATGGATTTAATTATGATTTTCATTGAGTACAAACTGTTGTAAAATTAAAGTCGTATTTTTCTGAGCGTCGGTGGCCCAGACAATTTATTTCGACCCAAGCACTCCACAAAGCCCATCACCCCATCAAGTTTCGGCATACATCTTGGAAAACAATCCAACTTGTGCCTATGCTTCATCGACCCCAAAAACGCATACTTTTGAGACTCCACATCAGTAACCAAATAAACCCAAATGAAAATAATTAAATCCGGAAACAACTCTAAAAAGTAATTAACGAATCTATCCGCACTATAACAGTATTCCCCATCAACGCCAAACTCTTCCCCAAAATACATATCAATAAGCTCCTTATCTAACCCCGTATAATGCGTATCCTTATCCCTCAACAACTCAACTAAGCTTAATAATGAAGTTCCATCATAACGTTTTGACTTCATCCCCTTCTTTCCTTCGTTCTTATGAAAAAGGCATTCTACTACTTTACTATCCAACTTTGCTTTCCAATCGAATTCCCC
>JAQFZH010003078.1:0-14689 GCA_034695485.1 Entomobrya nivalis | reverse complement strand
GATGCTAACCAATTTCAAATAACCACCAATATGCCTAAAATTCATATTTTGGTGGACACAACCAAGACCTTAAAAGAATACGAAATTGTATCAGTGGTTAATTGGATGTCCAGACAACGTAAATCATTAGACGACCTTGATGCTGATGGATCTGATTTTGAGCCGGCCACAGATTTTACGGTATTTGGTTACGTCAGTTGTGTAGCAGCATCGAATAGATTGGTGGATAGTCTTAGTTGTCAAGTTACAAATTTTAGTATGCTATTTCCGTGTGTCGACTGTGAAAACGCTTATTTAGAACACGAAATACGCTTTAAAAAACTAAGCATTGATTTAGTTCTGTTTTTGGATGAAACGTACAAGCAATTACTCTCTACTAGAGGCATGGAAAGTCCTTCAGAGGCGGGGTTTTATTTAGCGGCACAAATGAGCAATTTTGTACAAAATGAACAAGCTGCAACCAAACAGCCACTAAAACATTTTCACAGTATTAAGTCTAGATATCAGGATAAAATTCAAGTGCTGGCCTTTGCGTATGCCTCCGTATTTAATTGTCTTTTAGGAAACGTTACTCGTTATATGAATATTGTTCTTGAAAACAATGAGCAATTTAGTTACAACCGTATATTACTACCATACGTAACTGAAAATCCAAATAAGGAATATATAAGGACTGAATTTAGATTTGGTGAACTTCATATTGTAAGCTGTGGATCACGGGGAATAGAGCCAATTTCCGTTTTACAAATAACGACTGTCTTTGAAACACGGATTTGGATACTTTTACTAGTAATCATAATTATAATTATGTTTTGCAGTAAACATTTTACGAAACGGTCATTATACTCGAGCTTTTTAAGTATTTTTAAAGTACTAGTCGAACAAAGTGGTCCATTCCCAGAAAACAGTGAAATGGTAAATAAGCTGAAGTTTATAAGTTGTGGAACACTTCTGGCAGGATTAGTTTTAAGCAATGCTTTTAAAAGTGAAAACGTGTACAATATCGTGACTCCAAGACAGGAAATTTCATACTACACAATGGATGAACTAGTTGGAGATGAATTCAAAATATTTAGTAGGATTACAAACTTAGAATACCAAAAATGGAGTTTCGGATGGACTAGTGAAATACAGTTTCCACACTACGTCGTCATATTCCACAATAATTGGAGGGTATTCGGTAGTACTGAAGTTGCATCGTCTTTAGATACCGGCAATATGTTGCAAAATGAAGATTTGGAAAAATGTGAAATGCACCCTGACACGAACAAAATACTTGTAGAACCTATAGATTTATTGTACCCTTTATTAAACACCGAAATGCTTGATTGGAAAATTCCAGAAGAACCTGATTTCTATAGAAAATTTAATACCTTAAAGTTAAGGTTTTGGAACAACCAAAACAAATTAATCAAACAAGATCTGCAGAAATGTAACAAAACTGCCTGGATTCTGCCAAATTATTTGGCACAAGAAATTTCCAGAAATCTATCCAAGTTGGGAAATCACTCTGATGTTGGAACATTTGCGTACTCGAAGCCATTTTTATATCTCAGATTATCCGGCCAGTTTCCTATATCGTTGCTAAAACAGTTTTCTAGAATATCTGCCTCTGGAATAGTTGAATGGTGGCCAAATTTTATTAATAGAACTGACTTAAGCAGGAAAAAGGAAAAGCTACCTCCTTCGAAGCCAAACATGTATGGACATACACAAGTGATTTTCATTATTTTGGGAACTGGACTTTCAATCGCTTTTAGTAGCTTATTTGGAGAGTTAAGTGGAGTGGTTTATAAACTTATAAAACAAATAGGCAGCTTTTGTGCTTTAATAATTACGAGTTTTAAAACAAAGTTGAAACGGAGGGGCTGAAACACGAATAATATCGGTGAACCCTAAAAATCTATATTTTAAACGAACACTAATTCCTTCGGATCTTTAAATCCTCACACTTATTTTTATTGGGACACATTTAAGTATGAACTATTAAAAAATGTAGAACTAGGTTAAGCAAAACATATTCAAACAAATATATCTTTTTCTCATATTGTAAATAATGCAGTTATGGCCATTGTTCATTTTACGACAATTTTTTAGGTTAAGTCAATTACTTAAATATTACCATAATGTCAACCATCATTTTATATTTGAGCTTTGGTTTTATTCTGCAACTTTTCTGCTAATATTTTGCTTTAAAGGACTATCCGAATTTGTATTGTACCAGTAAGTTTTTAACAATAGCTAGCATAAAATAAGATTCGATACATTGGATTGGCTACTTTGTTTCGATTTACCTAAAACTGGAAATTGCTGCTTTAAATTTATTCACTTTCACCATCTTTTTCTAAGGGGGAAATACGAACTTTTGGAGTTAGGAGGTGTATTTCAATGGAATTCGACATCCAAAGTTTTGTTCTAAGGCTATTAAATTTTTCCTTGAAACTGACAAACTGAAATTATACGTAACGTTTGATTGTAGACCTAGAAGCGGACTATTCAATGCGGAAGTTATCAGAAACTTAGTTTAGAAAGTTATCTGATGTAAAAAAAATATTGGAACCAAAATACGATGACTTAAATAGACAAAGTTATTCCTTATATGTGAACGTATTTTATATTTTCCTTTTTGAATATCCCACCCAATTACTGAGACATTTTTTTTTGTGCCTTAGAATAGTACTGTTTTCATTTTTAAAGTAAAAAATATAAAATTACTACTGGTACTGGTGTGCCAATTTATACCTGATCACAATATCAGTAAGTCTAGAACTAATGAAAATACTTCGAAGTAAACCTAATTAGTCTTTCTTCTTTCCCTTAAGCCTTACCGTTTGAGCATTAATCCTCCCATAACCAAATTCCGGATTAGGCCAAGTATTTTATGATAAATTTCCGCAACTAAATACATTTTGAATAATTAATTTCCTCGCTTGATCTTGAGTTAAATCCTTATTCCTTGTAATTAGCAGTGCAACCAGTCCCGTAACATGTCCGCCTTTTTTTTATCTTACTGGTCTAAAATACTATTTAAAATACTGTTTATATTTATATTTTATTTCTTTGTTACACTTAAAGTATTTTTCTTTTCTTAAATGAATTTGCGGTTGCCACGAATATTTTTTAAACAGGTGTTTTCCAAAAATCCGTACAGATTTTGTCAAGACCATTCAACTTGTATTGCCCGTTTTCTGTTATAAATTCTCACCACTCCACATTACGGTTGGTATGTATGCAGCAGAAAAATAAAAGTTGGCTTTCTGTTGGCGTCTTAAGTTGACTGTGTCACTTTTTACTTTGTGTGCCAGTGGAGTACTTTCGGACAAGCAGTGTCGAGTTATACCAGCTTACGGAGCTAATGGAAAACTCCGGACTTCAAAACGCTACGCCTCGAAATACATGTATGTACAAAATATAATTGATCCAAGCTAGCATGCCAGTACTTCAAGATCTTACTTGGCCGAAAAGATGATTTTACAAAGAAAGTCTAGTTAAGAACGTCAATCTTTTGAAACCATCACTGAGAGACGTTTATTTTTATAACTACCAATCTTATAATCTAAAACTAAAAAAATTCGGAAACTAAAAATGGTATGTAAAGGCTCAAGTGATATGTCGATTGGCTGCTGATAGACAACTTGGAAATATTGTAGGTTATACTTCAGGTGACCTTATTCAAATCTTTTTGGCGAGGAGACGTCTGTTTCAAATACCAAGCGACGGGCGATTCCCAAAAACTAAACTCGGGGAGAGGTCGCAAGTGAATCAATCGGAGGCCCGCTACCAGACGAGTAAGACCGAAAAACGAAATATTACTGCGTACGTGCTAAACTATGCCCCTATAAATCGTTGCCTCTCCACCCATTTATCTCCAATCCATTACTCGCAACGCCAACGAACGAAATGTATTCATGTAAACATACATACATGCATGCTAGAATTATATTTCCTAATGTTTTGGTACAATGATGGCGTGATGAAGGGAACAAATATATTAATGTACATCGGTTAGCTGATGAGTTACATGTTTCAGCAAATACAATCGCAACTGTGAGCCCGACTTAACAAGAAGCAAAGCCAGAGGGTGCAATTTCCATATATTATCATAGAAAGCTTTCTGAGGAAACACACACACATTGTGCGTAAACGTCATTGTCACATTATGACGAAAAATCGGACCTTTGCTCTTTATTTGTTTATGTTATTAGGCGAGGCTATGCTGTATGCTGTAATGATGATGATGTGGAATTCAGTTTTTAAATTCATTTTATTTTTATTGCATGGTTAAAGTATGTGGTACCCCTGCATATCCATTTTATACATCATTGTGTGTGTGTCCTGGCAGAGCCGGCAGTAAATATGACTATGCAACATGTGTTTGTCGAAATGTTCTTGATTCTTATTTGTGTTGGATATAAAAGTAATGCTTTGTAAAATTAGTACAGTGCGTTTTATTTAAGTCTTATTATGGAATCAGAATTACGAGATGAACTGGAGATGATAATTCCTCTAACGTTCGGTTCCTCAGCAAGGTGAGCGACGGGACACTTCCACAGATAAATATATACAGCTTTTCGATAATAATAATTATAATCATGATTTAAATTCTAATGAGATTTGTTTTGGCAGTTCTGGGTATACTACAAGAAGTTTTAACTAAACATTGGTTGGCTCAGTGTATGGCTACAAAAAGGAGAAATCGAGGTCGGACGACATGCAATTGCAGTAGTAAAGGATATGTTTCCTGATATCACCATCGCAGTCTAGACACTCACTTCGTTTCGAAACTCTCATGTCTACTCAGAGTGTGAGTCTGATTATAATTAACAATTTGCATGATAATAACTTGATATACTACATAGATATGAACAGATTATTTGAATATAGAACAGGCATTATCTAGAATATCTATAGCCAGTAGGAAATTATCGGCGTTATTATTTTAATATGCAAGATAAACAAGATCGGTATGTTTTAAATTGCAAAAACTTTGTAAGGATTCACTTTGTATGCTTGAAATTTGTTGTATCTATAGCAAGGAGATTATTTCCCTGTTCTGATATGATTCTCACCAGACTTCAATTAATGATAATGAGCTTTAAGAAAAATATAAGTATATGTATTAATCTATGTCCCGATTATTTCGGTATAGTTAAGCGTAAAATTTCAATTAAGAATGCAGCCTGATCAACGGCTATTGCATACTTGTTAAATGATACGAATTTTTGAAGGTATTTTTTTGTAAACTATTTATTGTATATTATGAATAATAAGGACAGATAATTGATACTGAACAAAACAAATGGATTATTATTATTTTCATTGTATAGTTAAGTATTTACACTCATTTATTCAAAATCTCACCAATACTCTAGGAGCTCTAGGAGTAAAGCTTCCCCGATACAAGTATTTCTTAACTAAGCAAAATTTATGAGTTTCTCCAACAGCGATCCCGATCTCGAACAGCAAAAAGTGCTCCACCAGCAAAATATCTACAGCAAATAAAGCAGTCAAAGCAGTCGCAAAATAACATTCCTGCTCATCATACAGAATATTCTGGGTGTCTATTCAACTGTTGCTTTCTCACTTCAGAGTTATGTAATTGTCCAGAATTCCAGAATCTACATTTACAACAACGACATGATTGTTAACTCCGACCGGCTTGGCTCCTGGATTTTTTATGGATAGCTGATGTATGATCAAATATAAAATAAACACCAAGAATATTAAAATAAAATAAAAACAACATCGAACACATTCAATTTTTTAGAAAAACAACTTTGTACAAAAGAAAATTTCCTTTTGCTATATATTCATGTTTGTTTGATTTTACGAAGGTATAATACACGGAGAAATGTGGTAAAACCAGGAATAATATATCATATTTTGAAGAAATAAAATGGACCTTATGAAGCTCTAACCTATTCAACTTAAAACTATTATAATATTTCAGAGAAAAGTAATTATTTAAAATCCACTTATATATAGTAGTTCTCATTTAAAATTAAGTTAGTAAAATATATTTTTTCTACTCCCAATACTCCCAATCAGCAAAACTAAGCAGGAAAAAAACTCCTTCTAAGTTACGAAAAACTAAACTTAACCACCAGCAATAGTTCCAGGACTCGCGTGAGTGGATCCTTTCAGTCTCAAAAAAAAGTATATTGTCTTTTATCGTCCAGTCCTGACCCCTTTTGTAATTTTTTTCTCGGATGTTCATCAATCGCCCGCTGTCACTCTCAATTCCATTCCGTTTCTCACTATAACTTTTTCACCTTTTCTCTTATATTTTCAAAATCTTACATGGAAATGAGGGACTTTCTTCCAAAAGGATAATATCAATGTTAGTCCTCAACTTAACCACTTGAGAAACAGACACTCTCTGCTTCCCTTACCTTCATAGTTATATATACATACATATATTCCTATATTTTGTATAATATAAAGGACAATAAATCCCCTTCAAATATGTACCTTGATTTCCTTTTTCTTACGGAAAAACATAAAAATCTCGACGGCATTCAGTTACAATAACAATTTCCTTCAAGTGCATTCCAGTACAATAAATACATAAACAAAAGTACAAGCATACATTCCGTGTACACTAATGCAATATAATGCTTCATTACAAAAAACTACTTCTTTTAACTAAAGAAATACATACATGTAACAATGATGACTGATGAGTCTATTCATCTCTTGCGATGTCTTAACTTCCAAGCCAACCGTAATCATGCATCCGACGGCTGTAGAAGGTTCAATTGCAGGAATTGCTAGCGCTATCACCACACCATGCTTCAAGAACAACAGCATTAGGATCCAATTCCAAAAGTGGTAAGAAACCTTCAGCGTGCCCACCTTGACAACGTCTCCACGAACTAATTTATTTCCGAGAAGGCAGGGAGAGCAATGAAACCTTATCTGACACGGGAAGTAAAAAAAGTGCCGCTCGCAGATCAGTAAGTGAATAGTCAATTCCAGACCATTTTTAGGACCATTCATCATCTGGAAAACTTTTTCTGTAAAACTCACAAATAAATTTAATAGATAGACTTTTATATTTATACGTTATAAGGCTCTCTATATGAGGTATGTGTCAATACACCCCATCATCCAGACGCGGCTTCTTCATCCGGCAGTGCGTCACACCGTTGGCCGCGAGCCAATAGGAAGCCGCCACCACATCCACACGCAACGCAGAAGAAGAAGTAAGCGAGCAAGATCCCACTCGCATCATCATCATCATTCTCACTCATTACTGTTCTCCTAATCTTTCTCTCTGTAATGTGTGTCATCTTCTTAACCTATAATAAATACGAATTAACTAATCACAGTTAAATAATAACTGCTATCACTTCGAACCTCTCATTCATCAGCATCACACACATCGTGATCATACACTATATAGGTTATATGGAAGGTTATATGTCGAAGTAATGGTCTCTACAACCTTTATTTCGTTGCTTTATTTGTCAGAAACTATCTCTTTAGTAAATGTCTGTTTTATACTGCTCTCATTTGACGCATATTTACTGATTATGTGAGCTAGATTGCGCCAGGGATAAATGTGCATCGCTTTAGAAGAATTTAAAATGTCTGTAGTAAATTTGTTTATTAGTTTTACACAAAATGTTTTCCAGATTCGTAATCTACGAGTAAAAATGACCCGGAATTGACTATTCACTTGCTGATTTGCGAGCGGCACTTTTTTAGTTCCCTAGTGAATTCTGTTGACATCCCCGTGGTCTTTAAGCTGCTTCGTGTGAAAACGCAAAATAGACAGTTATGGGTTATTTTTACTTGTAGATTACGAATCTCGAATCCTTTCTGTACAAAACTCACAAACAAATTTACTACAAGCATTTTAATTTTTTCTGAATCAATGCACAATTAGATCTGGGCACCATCTAGCTCACATAATCAGCAAGTATGGGTCACAAGTGAGCATAAAGGAACAAACAGATAAAAAAGAGTTCGCTGCTGACAAATAAACTAACCAATAAAAGCTTACAAAACCCATTATTGCAACCAGGCCTAATAACGTGCAGAACTATAAATCGACCTTCTAAACTTGTTTGTGAGTTTTACACAAAAACTCTTCCAAATTCGTAATCTTTGAGTAAAAATCACCCAGAATTTACTATTCACTTGTTGATTTGCGAGCAGCACTTTTTGTAGGTCCCGTGTTAGACTTATTCATTTCATTTTCCTTCAAATTAACTTTTCATTTCACATCACATCCTGAAACCATTCAACTGTCCCATAAAATTTAACCAACCATTGCTGTCTTTATCTACTGCATCCCGACTACCCGACTACCCGACTACCCGAGCATCCCGACTACCAAGCCAAAAGTTTTTTGTATTGTTTGACAGTCGAAGGCTCTTCATTGAATTTAGTTACTAAGCAAAGTGTTTTCTTGTTAAAATACAATACAATTAATATAAGAACTCAATGTATTAAAACCATTCGAAACAACAAGGTTATTGATTTCTTTGTCGGTAAATTTGGCAGCAATCATGTATCAATAAAACGTGACTGGTTCTACAATTATTAACCTTCATAACGCAAGACATCGACTAACATCTTCAGATTATTTCTGTAAAGTGCGTCAGCGACACGTAAAGCTTTAAAAATCAGCTATTTAACCACGAGTTGGGATAATTGCTAATAAAGCCATCCTCTCACCACCACCATACAGAAGACAATGAAAAATTAAACCCACAAGAAAAATGTCAAATTTATTTTATAATCACTTGTTCACATGTTTATTGCACTCCCAAATAAAGGCCTATAAATTTAATCATTTCATTAATTAAATGAAACTTGCAATTAAAATTAAATATCAGCCAGTCATACAATATCTTTTATCTTCCCAAATACACACGTCAGCAATGTAAATCTGGCTCAGACATTTAAAAGATTTTTTTGCGATCATTCTCAAAAAACTAGTCAGAGAAGCAGAAGGCCAAAAAATGAAAACAACTTGGCGTACATTTTTACTTCTGGGGGTTTTATCCCTGGGGAGTGCTAAACCACAACAGGCAATAGCCATAGCCCCACTACTCACACCTGAGCAGATAGTCCCACGAATTACACCTGAACAACTAGCCCCACAAATCGCACCAGCTCAACAACAGCTAAATCCACAAGGTCATACACACGAACGTCCTGTCCAATACCCACCACCCCCGCCACAACAATACCCACCACCCCCGCCACAACAATATCCACCACCCCCGCAACAACAATATCCACCACCCCCACGACAATACGCAACCCCACCACAACCAAACTGGATCGGTAAGGAACGCGAAGTGAACACTCCAGGAGGTGGCGAAGGTTTTGGTAAAGATCACAACGACCAATCCGCTCAACTGGGCGACTTCCCCTACAAGGTTCAAATTAGAAACGGTGAAGATTTCATTGGTGGTGGCACCCTCGTCCGTTCCCCGATCACTGGTAATCAATTGATTTTGACTGCAGCTCACATTGTGACTGAAGAGGGTCCAAACAATCGATCTGTGGCTCAAGCCCTGGACTCTAATCAACTCACACTTCGCATGGGTATAATTCATAAAGATGATAGGAGTGGACAGGAGCGTCGAGTCATAAGGAACTTTATACATCCAGGCTACATTCATTGGAAGGAAAAGGATCGGCCAATTTTTAACGATATTGCCATTCTCGTCCCTGATAGACCCTTTGAATTGAATGACCATGTGCAGACATTAGCGCTACCCATTTCCATGGATTGGCCGGTGGCTCATGAGTCGGTGATCGTTAAAGGTTGGGGCGTAGGTAGGGAAGGGGGCCATACTGGAGTGTCAACTTATTTGAGATATTTTAAGGTTCCCGTTTGGGACACCTATCGATGTGATGCGGTTTGCTATAAAGAGAGTGGGCTGGACTTGATCACGAGGAAACATTTCTGTGCTGGGTTTGAGGATGGGAGAAAGGATAGTTGTGGAGGAGATAGTGGAGGTAGGTAAAAACATATATACGTATACCTACTTCAAAGTATGGTACTTAAAAATTTAATTAATTAAGATTATTAGTACTTTAGGTAGTTTAATTTTTTATCTCAATTTTGATATTAAATAGCTGCAGCCATGGCAACAAGAGATGGGATTCCTTACGCTGCAGGGATAGTGTCCTGGGGAAAAGGTTTCTTTTGAATTGAAGAGGCTTCATTTTTGCATGATAATTTTGTTATGGAATTTTAATGCAAGCATATTTTTTAAATTATTTTGTTGCTAAGGTTGTGGAATGCCTGGATACCCCGGAGTTTACACAAAAGTGTCGGGACACATGGATTGGATCAAGGAAACTATGTATGCTCACGAGAAATTTGGATACATTTAAACATGATTTTATACAAGCAACTGTTTAAAAAAGGATTTATAATTATTTGGAAATTAAAAACTTGGGATTATTTTGAGTTTAATTATTATGATCACATAATTACACGATTCCTCCCACTTCTCAAACAGCTTTTTGGATGTTTACCAATCCTCATCTTGTGAACAGGTTGTTTTGAACTTGTACATGCATTTACAGTAGACCTAGGCCAACCGGAATTTAGTTCATCCCATCCTACATTTAATCAATAAAGAATACATACACAGAATTAGCCTATTTAAAAAAATATTTTTAAAAAAATTACTAAACAAAGTAAATTTCATAAACTTTCTTACTATCGCACATCCAAGGCCAAGGAATACAGTTTCCGTTTCGGCCCTCAAACTGAAAAATGTATTAATTAAATAATACTTAAATACACTATCAGAAAGACATAACTTTTCCAACCCTGGGAGCTAACATGCACATCTTTACACAAGTCACAAAAGTTGGATTTCTTGTTTATATGTCTATGTCCTTTGGTGCCGCTCCGATCCAGACATAAGTCATAATTTAATGTAGATTAAATATCCGTATTCAGTTTTCTGTACAACTGATTGTGAGATTTGGTTTTGTGTAACTACTGGTGCGTATAGCAGTTTGGCTTATGTCATGAAGTAACGTTCTTTATCTTGACATTCAGTTATACTTATGACGTATTTCATTCAACAAGATGCCTAATAAATTAACTTGCATAAAGTGGTGAACAAAGTTTATAAATTAATGGCAATACAATTAAATACAGCTACATTAACATACATAATGTCACCTTGGAAAATATCCAGCTACTTTTTTTAAAATTTTGTAAGAATCCTGCTTTATTTTATTCCATATGTATACATACTGCTTTTAAGTCGCAGACAAAATACTTTTGAAACTATTCATTGGGTTTAATGATTTTTATGCAGCATTCATATTTGTTTTGTGTACAAATAAATTATGCATGAATTCAATATCCGTAAAAGTAAACACGCATCAAAGATTTCAGTTCGCGTATCTATTGTAGTACAAGCATCCTATTTTTGGAGTAAAGACCTTGTTTTATGTTGTTTATTTATGAACTGAAGCCTAGTTTTGCATAAAATTGATTTCGACGGAGCTCGACTCGCATAATTTTTACCGTCTTCTCTCTTAAAACATTGCTAGTAGCTATTTCTGAAAAAAAAACTGGAAGAAAATGGACAACGAAGCTGGCTGTAATTATTGCTGATCGAGTTTTAGTAAAGCTCATAATTAACGAAAATGACGTTCCAGAATGTCAAATGTGATTTTTGTGACAAAGTTCCATTTCATTTTCCACCAAAATTACCTTTTTATTTCACATCTCATCCTGAAACTATTCATTTGTCTTAAAATTCAACTAAGCATTCCTGCCATCACCTACTGCAGAAACCTAAGCACCCCGACTGCCACGCCAGAAGTCTCTCTTTCTCTGTTTAGCAGTCAAAGGCTTTTCATTTAATTAGGTTAGTAAGCAAAGTGATTTCTTGTTGAAATGCAACACAAGTAATATAAGAACTCAATGTATTAAAAACATTCGAAACAACAAAATCTGTTCCCAAGAAATTACAGAGAGGCCTTGCGTGTACTCAGGGCAAGTTAAATTACCCTAAGAGATATGTTACAATTTGTATGGAATGCCTTTCAAATGCGATTTTTTGGTCTCATTTTCAATGTATCACAAAACAAATTAATACTCGGTTCTTTCTAGATGGGCATTAATTCTAAATACTTGTTAAGAAACATACTAATACCTGAATAGTTTTTTTTGGTTTCAAGTTTTCCTGAAGGTTAGCATGCATTTATTTATTAATGCATTACACATGATCCCATTTACAGTAGCATAATTATTCCTAGTATTAAACGCCTTTGCATGCCGCAAATATATCGGGTGATTGACACATTCAAAAATAATTTACAAATACTCGTCATGTGTCAAGTAGTTTTAAACCATATCAATTGTATTGGTGCAAATTACCTAATGAAAACAGGAAGAAGCCCTTGGAAGGAAAGTTCACATATAATCCTTTTAAATTTGTGCTTGTGAAAAAAGTGGAAAATCAAAATATTGATAATTATTTTGTAGTAATTAATGAACATATTTATCAAGATGTATTTAAATTATATAAGAAAAAGTTATCCATATGTTATATTTTTTTTAACATTTATATAAAATTTACTTAAAGTAAAATAAATATAAACAGTATATGAATTTGGTTTTTAATAAACAGTTAAGTAACGTACATATTGAGAGTAGTTTGGAAGTTAATGCACAACATAATTTTAAAACGCGACAAAAGTTTATTTCCAAGTTTTTTGTTTTGGAAAACGTCCACAACGATTATTAGAGACATAAATATTACATTTTCAAATTAAATTGCAAATAATATTTCATAAATCCTAGTATTTATATTGGTAATAGGTAATGGTAATGATTATGATAAACCCAATTTATTTACCATTCTGTGTTTAAATTTCAAATAATTTGTCCATCAAAAACGAGTTCACTTTCTGGCTATTAATGAAGAGCTCATACCAAATTGAATGCATTTAATTACGTTTGAAGAATTGTTGGGTAGCGTAACAATGGATTGCTGCATTTTGTTTCAACGTGTCTGAGACAATACGTTTGAAAATATTAAAGGAGCGAACTGACTTACAGCACATGTTTAAGAAGTGACTCGTTAATTTTTTCCGCATATCCAAAAACCCGTGCTGCGGAGACATTCTTGCATGTAATCGACTTGGTTATAGTATACTCTCATCAAAAAATCTGTTTGCGTATATATTGTAAGCATCACTTTAAAAAATCCATGATAAACTCTTTTTGATTGGAAGCGATTCTATTTTATGGACTCGGGTATTTGTATTCACCGCTTATTGTTTATTCTACCAGATATATGTATTTTATATGATGATTCAAACGGCTTTAAATACTTGGATAATCGGATCTTTACCCATTTGGAGAAATATCTACCGTTTATCGTTCATATATAACACGAAACTTATAGTCACGTTGGCCCGAAAGTATTTGATGGCTCACTAAAATATGTATTGGCCTGGTTTTTTGCTTGTGTCTTATTTTTCGACCATTATAAAAACGTCATTTATCCAGTTCGGAGCGGTGAAGCATATTTCATAAAATATGGAACTACTTGGGAAGGCCGGTCTTCTTGAAACGGTAGAATAAATCGAATGAAAATAAAAAAGCGACGGAATTTATTTTATTCCATTGCCTTGCTATAAATATTTTAAACTACTTAGCTGACGGATTTTGATTTGGGGTATACGTATACCGTAGCATTTATTTCTAAGTCACATTGCATGTGGCGTGAGCGTGACTTAAACTTGGATATTATAATTTGGTTACTTTTCGTAACCGCTAGCAAATTCTAAAGCATGTTGCTACGTGCTTTGTTATAAATCTGCTCAATAATTAAATGGAAAATAGTTGCATTGCCCAAGTTGGCTCGTAGATTTAGCTAATGATATTACTTTAACTTGCCAGTATGGGATGTTTTGAGCAAAAAAACACCTCAAAAGGTCTAACTTTAGCATGAAGCATAACAGTTTTAATAAAAGATTAGCTTTTATATATTCTATCAGATTCCACTACTCTCTTTTGTATAATTTTCATAATTTTTGCATAATTTTCCTTTAAAACGAAATAAGTGGTTTTACATCACCAAAATAATCTAAACCCCATTTAATATTGGGAAGAGATTATCTCTATTCAAATCGTATTTTGGAGCGTTTTAGTATTTTTTACCTTTACAGAAGTGTTTAAAATCTAGCTTTGAACAGTTCAGGCTTTCAACTTTGCTATTGCTTTACCCGAAAGAAACGGTCTTTTTGATAACATTAAAATAAGTCCGCGAAATCTTGATCTCGGCATTTCAAGTGACATAGTGTGTTTATCCATGTCCCATTTTTCAGTTGTTTGATCATTAGAAAAGTTTCTATATCCTATTTCGTCAAAATACAGTCACTTTCATGAACAATGGAGCTGCTTGGAAAAGACGGTCTTCTAGAAGTAGTCAAAATAAGTCTACGTTATTCCGATTGGTCTAATGTCATTCCATTTAAATGGAACGAGACCAATTACCAAATGGAAATGAAAAATAAAAAGAAGCAATATACTTTCAGCTTTCAACTTGGAATTGCGCTACTCTACTTAATTTTAGAGTTCATTCAAAATTATATGGTGTTAAGGGCAGCCTCACTCATGGTCATTACACACAGTATATTACTCCTTGCCACTGGAGTACTTATACTTTCTAGCCAACTTGTG
>JAQFZH010003077.1:0-14690 GCA_034695485.1 Entomobrya nivalis | reverse complement strand
TCGCTGTGTATGATCCAATGATCGAGTGCTACAGCGAAATCCAGAGCATTCTCTACAAACTTCAAAGCAAAGTAAGCGTTCACACACCTCCACAACCGACACAAAATCTCAAACTTCCAAACATGTCACTACCTACGTTTGATGGCAAATATGAAGATTGGCCAACCTTTTCAGACTTGTTCACAGCAAGTATTCATAACAATTCGTCACTTTCAGGGTCACACAAGTTGCAATATTTGAAGGCATGTCTACAGGGGGAAGCAGCAAGTATAGTGAAGTCATTCACGATAACAGACGCAAATTATGTTGAGGCATGGAGTCTGTTAAACTCACAATATGATAACAAACGTGAAATAGTCACATCCCACGTTAAAAGGCTACTTTTTCAGCCTTCACTCAATCATGAGTCAGCAGCATCTTTACAAGAAATGCTCAACACTACACTGGAAAGCATTCGAAGTTTGAAAGTGCTAGGACAAGATACAGATAAGTGGGGTGCTATTTTAGTAGTTACATTAGTTGAAAAGTTTAACAGTGAGACTAAGGCCGAGTGGGCAAGGTCACTCAAGGGCACAAGTCCATCAACATTTAAAGAAATACAAGATTTCATCATACAACATATCAGGACTCTTCATGCAAAGGGTCCAGTTTCAGTGAAACATACAGTTTCAAAAGTGTCAGAGACAAAGTGTGTCGGTGGTCATAATCGACTCCACACTCATCACACATCATTTCAGTCCTGTCAACATTGCAAGGGAACTCATCAGTTGTTTCAGTGTGCAAAGTTGAAGGAAATGACAAGTGACGAACGATACAATGTCGTTAAGTCGTTAAACTTGTGTCTCAATTGTCTGAAGGAAGGACATTCCTACAAACAATGTCAAAGTTCATCAAGGTGTCGGAAGTGCAACATGCCCCATAACACATTCTTGCATTTTTCCACCGACACTCTCAGCAATCATCATCTGCAATCTGACAATCAGCAGAATGCACCGTCATCACATCTTAGCATCAACAATGTTACATTGACTTCGGACTCAACTCGTCTCCTTAAAACTGCACTCGTTGATGTTTTGGATCACAATAATGTCAAGTGCCAAGTGCGAGTTTTCATAGATGAGGGAGCCGAAGGCAGTCTTATCAAAGAATCAACATTGAATAAACTGGGACTGGAAAAGAAAAGAACGGATGTCATTATATCTGGAGTGTGTGGTACAACAGCCAGCATGTCCAAGTGGATGACCACTGTCCGTCTCTACTCTCAAGTGGAAAATGCACACATTGACTTGGAGTTGTTTTCGGTTCCCAAAATCACGAATTCAATCAACCAATTATCTGGTCATAATTCATTTAATTGGAACCACATCAGTGGACTACGGTTAGCAGATCCTTTCTATCATGAAAGACGAGAAATCGACATATTGATTGGAGCTGACACGGCTCCGTACATCATGAAACATGGAGTCAGAAGAGCAGACAGGACATCACCTGTGGCTCAGGAAACCATATTTGGATGGGTGTTGACAGGAAACGTCACCACACCACAACAGCAAAAATCCATTACCGTCAACCACTTCAAGTTTTATGACACCGACACATTTCAAAACCAAGAGAAAATTGAGGATGCTTCGGATCAGCAGTTTATAGCACACGAGAAGAAGTTTTCATGTCATAGTAATCAATTAGTTCTCAACGAAGTGCGTACCTCAAAGTGTGCCGGTGACTTTTGTTCTTGCGATACAGCTATACCTGCATGGTACAGTGACCGACAAGAGGAAGGCAAAGTACCAACTCCAAAGTGTGTTGGCGTTTCTTCATTTTGCGATACAGTTGTACCTACAGATTTACAACCTGCAAGGTGCAGCAGCAAAAGTCAGCACGACAAAGCTCGGACTTCAAAGTGTGCCGGTGAACCTTCTTGTGAGACAGTAGTACCTGCAGACTTACAACCTGCACGGTATAGTAATCAAGAAGACCACAACACAGGGCCCATTTCAAAGTGCTTCAGTGAATCTTCTTTGTGCAATACAGCAGTGCTTGCTGACCTACAACCTGTGCGGTACAGTAACCAACAAGAAGAAGGTGAAATACCAACTCTAAAGTGTGCCGGTGAATCGTCACATTGTGTTACTGTTTTACCTGCAGCCTTACAGCTTACACAGTTTAGCAACCGAAATCAACAGTGTAAAATACCATTTTCTTACTGTGTCAGTGCAACTGCATTGTGTAACGAAGTACCTGCAGACTTACAACCTGTACGGTGCAAATATACGCCAAGTCTCGACAAAGATCTCCGTCCAAAGTGTGTCGGTGAACCTTCAAATCAACGCAACACAGACATGCATCCTACATGGAACATTTATCAACAGTATCTTGACAAGGTGGACATTCCATTGATATTTATGGAAGGGAATGCATCTCTTAATTTTGACCGCCCAGTACTTGCAGACTTACAACCTGCAAGCTATGACAGCAGGGATTTAGACCTGCACATTCCAAAGTGTGTCGGAGAATCTCGAGATACCGTTCTAAAGGTGCAAAGCGTTTACACACACATAACATTTTTCAGTGCATTTTTGACTTTCATAATGTACCAGTGCATTGCAATTTTCATCCAAACATTTCAATACCTAAAAGACAAGTTTAAAGGACGCATCCTTGCTCAACAACATAGCTCACCTCATCCCATCATTTCTTATGATACATGTTCACCGACACTCTCAACTCTTCAACAAAGTGTTCTGAAAGGCACGGACATTCTCCATTGTGATACGTTATGGAAATGTAACAGTGGAAATTTGTGTCAGTGTAATTGTGTTACCGGACAACAAACTCGACGTTTTCATCGGACTCCCAACATTTTTCAAAGAACTGGTTAACCTATAGAACTTATGTATCTTTTGTGATTTTGATTGATACTTTCGTATGCAATGGTGGGGAGTGTTTGGAACGCAATTTAGTCTATCTTTTATTATACTTTCAAATTCATGTATTCATTATTATCAAACCAGCCCTTCAGGCTTTCTTGTACAATATTGGTAGTGTGCCGGTGATGGCCATCTATGCTTATCTTAAGGTACCATGTAAATCTGTCTTGTTATCTTATCACCCCAAAGGTGATAATGTGACATGCAGCAACCTGTCCAAGGCCACGTCACTGCCTATGTGGAACTTTTCTTTTCTTGTATTATCTTTACCTTAACCTTGAACTTGTTCACAAAACATATTGTACATGTAATTTTACACACTTGCCTTTCAACCAGCTATCATGCTGGACATACTTGACTTGCTGTCTTCATCTCATTTAACTTGTAACAATTTGTGACTTTTGATTCTTTTCTTAACTCTACACAGAAAATAAGCTAATTTGTGATAGAGCAATTAAATTACTTATTTTACTATTCGAAAACCAAATTAACTGTGTTTTTATATCATTTATTTGTGCACCTTGTCAGTTTAATCCGCATTTTACACATCATTTATTACTGCAAAGTGTCGGTGGAATTCATGAACAGTTATCATTTTTCCACACATTTTAACCATTTCATCAATTAAATTCATTTCGAGTCGCTCTCATTAAAAGCGTGGTCCTTCGCATCTTTCTGAACATATTTTACAATCACATTGCAAACAAATATTTTGATTTTATTGTCCCATTTGTACTATTTTCTAACGTTAAGCAAAACTTCGTTTACCACAAATCACTTTTTGTTGTATGTGAATGTAGCCAAAATAGCATGATTTATCATACATTTTTGTTTACATTAAATTTATATTGTAAATCTTACTGATTTTAACAGGTTCAGTTTATCTAGAATGATTGTTTGCGTAAAACATAATTGAAAGTAAGTAATTGAAATGAACATTGAAAAGAATATCGTGGGCAAAGAAAAGAAAAAATGCTGTTTATATGTAAAGTCTCAAGTTAAAGCCCAATTCTCACTTACCCAATTTCGGTTGTAGTACAGCTTCCCCTTTTAACGTTAAGTTTTCCTTGAACTCAGAAGAGACAACTGCACAGTTCTTTAAAGCACTTTCACAAACTCTACCTTGGGAAACGGTTTCCATGATTGGAAGACTGTCAGGTGTTTGCTGTGATTTATCTTCCTCCTGATCCAGCAAGCATTGTTGGGACACAGTCTCCGACCCACTTGAGGGGACATGGATTTGAGTAATCTCCTCTGTTGGATGGTCGAAAAATACGATATTTTCATTGATCTGCCAAGGCACAATTGCACTAATATTTGAAGCACTTCCACAAACATTTTCCATGATTGGGAAACTGTCAGGGGTTTGCTGTGATTTTACTTCCTCTTGATCCAGCAAACATTGTTGGGACACAGTCTCCGACCCACTTGAGGGAACATGGATTTGAGTAATCTCGGAAGACACAACTGCACTGACACTTGAAGCACTTTTACAAATGTTTTCCATGAGCAGGTAACTGTCAAGAGGCTGCTGTGATTTATCTTCCTCCTGATCCAGCAAGCTTTGGTGGGATGTGGTCTCCGACCCACTTACGTGAACGTTGATTTGAGTAATCTCCTCTGTTGGCTGATCGACGAGCACGACGTTTTCATTGATCTCGGAAGAAACAACTGCACTGATCTTTGAAACACTTTCACAAACTTTACCTTCGTTTTCCATGATTGGGCAACGAGCAGTTAATTGCATTGATTTCTCTTCCTCCTGATCCAGAAAACTTTGTTTGGAGCAGGACTGGACACCTATTTTATCAATAATAACAAATAATTTGTTTGTGTCTTTTGACAAATTATTGGTCACTAGGACATGAAATTAATAATATGCCAACCATCATTGTTAATGGCGTCTGCAGCCTCCGACCCACTTAGGTGAACAATGCTTTGAGCAATCTCCTCTGTTGGATGATCGGTTTCGATATCCATCATGCCAACATTCGAATCCACTTAAAATAAAATCAATCAATCAAAATTCCAGTTCATTTTTAGAACTAATAAAGTAATCATAATCAAACTTGTGTTCGTGTAAGCTGAGGACTTGTTTAAATGGCCCGATTCAAAATTTGTTTTGTGCGAGCAAATCTATGACTTTTTCTGTACATTTCATATGAGGGTACGAGTCGTAATGTTTTGTTTATCTATCGTGCTACCTCACAAGCTGGCTGACAGCTTGATATTCTATACGTAAAATTCGGCTACATATATGCTATGTGATTTGGACAGGCGATACAAGTTGCCGATTGCGCCGATAGCATCATTGATCATAATCACATAAATAAACTCATGACAATCTTGATGAAACTTGTCAAAATAGCGAAAAAAGTACCTCATCATGCATGGTCCGGGCTATGCCATGCGTTTTATATTTAGAGATTCAAAGCAACAAAATCATAAAATTGATGAAGTTTTAAATTACCGGTCACCGGTCCGGTAATCACTGGTATACCGTTGAAATCGATGTTTTCATTGATCTCAGAAGAAGCAACAGCATTGATCTTTGAAACACTTTCACAAGCTTTACCCACGCTTTCCATAATTGGGCTATTTGCCTTTTGTGGCTTGGACTTTTCTTCCTCCTGATCCAGTAAGCTTTGTTGAGAGCAGGACTGGGCACCTGTTTTATGAATAATACAAAATATTTTGTATGTGTCTTCTGACAAATTAGTTAACACTGATCATGGATTTTAAATCAAAAATATGCCAACCATGTTGTTTCAAGGCGTCCGCAGCCTCCAATTCACTTGACAAAACAATGCTTTCAGCAACCAGCTGTGTTGGATGATCTGTTTCAATCTCCATCATGTCATCATCGATATTCGAATCCACTAAAAATAAAAATAAATCAATCAAAAATCCATTGCAAACTAAGATAAGTGTGTTTTTATTAAAAGTGTAGATATTTAACCTGAATCTTGCATGACAACTGCTTCATCTAATTTTCCCTCGTAATTTTGGGGGACGAGAGCTGGGAAACATATAGCAGCGCTACACCTTATCCATCTTGTCTTTCCTTTTCTTGTTACGGTGCAATTGGCTGCACCATAATGCTTCAATATATCATTAACTCCCTCTTGACTTTTGGTTTTAATAACAACTGTTTTATTTGACCAGTCAAACAACTGCTGAGCTGCCTTTTTGTCAAGTTGTGGAGAATAAAAGTTGTTCGCATCCAATGGAACCTTGGCGACGTCTGTATAGACTTTCCTTTTAGCTGCTACAGGAGTTTCCTTTCTCAGTTCTTGAGTATCCTTGGCATAATGCTTAAGCCTTTTTTCTTTCTCAGCTGGGCTATTTCCGGTTATCTGAACATACCTAAAGGGCTCGCTGATATCATCAGACAAGTTTAGACGACGCATGATTTCATCTCTCTTAAACCAGGGAGAATTGCAATCATAAAGTTTAACGAGTGGACTTTGCTCTAATTCTTGAGCCTTTGCTTTCCGCTGCTCACTGAGACCTATGGAGAATATTATAGATTTTTAAATATAGTCAAAATATGATGCAAATACCTAGGTTAAACAATATTCGTATTGCCATAGGTATTGCGCGTATAAAATAAAACCCAAAAAAGTAAAAGAGTCTCAACATCTGAAACAACCATTAGTTATTTAAAATTTAATTAAAACGCTCATTTTTTTCGATTTTCTAATTACGGCTGAGTTCATAAAGAATTGACAAATATCTTCCAAGACAATATTTTTATTCTAAAGAAATTTGCAAAATAAAAAAATACCTTGCAAAGCTCGCCGACCTTTACTGTTCTGCGTTGCGACAGGTAAAGAATTCTTTGGGTCACCAGAAGGTCGCTGTTTCTTGTTGCGGCCATTTTCGTTGGGTTGTGCCACATCGAGGGCCGATGAAGACTCGATGATTGTCTCCATGGAAGATTCGGAATTTTGTCGTTGTTTCATTTTATCCTGTTTCATAATATCATACATCTCTTTAGGTGATTTCAGTTTTCCCGAAAGAAATCCCGAGAAAACATCTTTTTTTCCAATCTTCGCAGGTGGAGAATTATTCGGCAGAACTTCGACCTTGGACAAATTAGCACGCATTGGCTGGGTGTCCTGCGGTATCACCATAGAATTTGCTTGAGGCAAGCTAGCAGATTTCTCAGTATTCATTTCTCGTCTTTTGGAAATCTTTTTTTGCTTAACTTGACGCTGCTTCTGCTTCTTCCTTCCATTACCTTCGTCTTCGTCGGAAGTGTCGTCCTTGTAGTAAACTATAATTAAGTATAATAAAATCGTAATAAGCAAACTTCTACTTTAAGTTTGTGTTTCTATTTCTATGTAAAAAAGTTTACCAAATTTCTTTCTCTGTCTTAGTTTGCCACTAAACACATCCTGCGCCTTTTGCACTTCCTCTTTCTGGTCTTCCTGGCTGTCCAAACACACCAAATCCTTTGTAAATGATGCCATTACTCCAGATATCCGGATATTGTGAGATGTAGTTCTTTGTAAACAGTCGTCCACTACTGCTTCGATTCCTGGTCTGTGTAAAACAAAGCCAAGCCATACTTTAAATCAAAGGATTTTTTACCTAAGATTTAGTAAATATTTAAAAACCATTCCAAACATTTTGGGTTACAGACATTTAAAAGTGTCCCTAATCAGTTGTCTCATTCAAACTCGACATGATGTAATGTGAAATGACATAAGCATTAAGCCTGTTTTAGAATCATGTGTATAATGCACAATTGATTTGCACTAGTATTGCCGTCAGTTTCCTGAAATACTGCGTGACTGAAGACAAATCAACACAACTGTGGATGAGGTATTAAATTGCATTGAAAAGTATCAACATATCTCGGCATTTGAATAATAGTCATTGATCTACATGGCAGCAAATGTAGTTTCTCGATGACGTTTAAAAACATCATCTCCAGTGTTTACTTTATGAGACCGTGGACGGTAAAAGATTAAATTGCCGTTTAATGGACGACAATGTTAACGTTAAAAGATAACTCATAACCTCGATAATGAAAAAACGTCTTTTAAAACAAAAATTGATTTTCAAAGAACAAATCATGCTAAATTTGTTATGAATTTGTATTTATTTAAACAGAATCTGTGCTATTAATGTTTCAAATGGCAAAATTTGCAGTTATTTCCGTATTTAGTGCAATTGAAGCCAACTTAATATTCAGATCTGCGTTTTCTAATGATAAAAGTTAACGCTTAAGACAAATGTTTTAGGTAAGGACGATAGAAGTTAACGATAAACATTGAATTTTAAAAACTGGCAGGTTAAAACTAACGGTCAAAGATAGTTTAACGTTTATCTTTATCTCTAACGTCCACGATATTTATCGCGATAATTATCTTTTGGAAAACACTGACCATCTCACATAATTATTAAGTGCTCGAACATAGGTCTGTTGAGAAAATAATTGCATAAAATCTACTGAATAATTTAAGAAAAATAATATGTCAATTGCAATCTATCTGTCTATGTCACCATCTACCGATGCAATTTGCTAAATTTTGTTTCAGTGTACTTTAGTGGCAAATGTGCCAACAGTCGTCGCCGTGTTTTCATCGACGTATTGTTTTTCCGAAAGTGTGATTTTTTTAAAATCTAGCATTATGTTTATAAGCCATCTTATTTACCATTTTCTTATTCATTCGATGAAGAAGAAATTGGTTTCGAAACATTCAGACGAATAACTTATAAAAACTAATCATGTTTTTGAGTTATAAGCCGTCGCATAGATTTCCTAAACCAGATTTTAAGAAAATTCATACATAACCCTTATCACGCCATTAAACTTTAATTTAAATTTTTATTCAAAGTTAAAGCAAAGTAAATGAAAATACTTTTTAGTACACTGTTATCTTTAACGCAAAATTATTAAACCTTTAAAGTTTCTCTGCAAAATAAAATAAATAATTACATAAAGTTAACCTGAAAAAACAAGACGTGGCAAAATTGTCTAAATTATTCAAAAACTATGCACTCTAAAACATGAAAAGTGGGTGGACTAACATGGTGGGTAGGCAAGATCAACAGTCTATTTACTGATGTTATGTTCCATAGCTTCGGTATAATAGAGTCGAAAAGGTCTTATTGTTAGTGCATAACCATATTAGAAGAATTTTATTTGTAGAAATTTGTTAGTCGACCTAAAAATTATTGTCGAAATTTTAGTGACGAAATCCGTTTAGTAGAACTTTTTTAGAAGAAATCAATTTAGTCGACTAAACTAAACACAACCCTACACTCTCATCCGTACTAACTATATTTGTTTCTAGTCAGCTAAAAAAGTTCAACAGTATGCTTGTTCGACTGCTAAAGGTCGACTAAAAAAGTCAACAATAAAGCAGTCGATTATGTACAATTCGACAATAAAAAAAGTTCGACTAACAAATTTCGTCTCCAAATAATCGATTAAGACGAAGGTATACTAAGAATTAGTCGACTCTATTATTGCGTCCCTGTTTTATAATCAATAAATTATCGAACATTTAATCAAGTCACAGTAATGTTTTACTTTTCCGTTCATTATAATCCAAAAAATCGAAATCTCCTATTCCAATATTTGTGCTAGTAAGGGTAGTTTTTTGAGAAAGGCAAAATGCTACAAAAATGGTTATAATAAAAATGTTCAACTTACAAGTTTGTATCAGCCGTAAGAATGTCGCAAGGTTTTTTGTGTAGGTTATCACGTTTTCACAAAATAAAATAAAAATACAACAGTTATTTTCGTACAAGTTTGTCAAAAGACGTGTGCTTTTAGCTTGAATAAACTAAAGCAACTGAGCAATATATTTATCAAGTCTTTCAAAACATACGTGTAGCTACGTCATATTTTTCTTCCAGGAATAATTCAGTACCTAATCAAGCAGTTTTGCACACACACGTGCAAGGTATGATCCGTTTGCTTATTATGCTGTGAAAAGCTTTTCCAACGGTATGCATTGTGAAATTTTCGTGATACAGTACACCATCATAGAATAAATGAAATTAATTCTCCGAACGGCAGTCGTTAAAAAGCTCAAATTACATTTCAAGATGCATGCCAACAACGTGGTAAGTACCACTACAGCTGCCGTGTTGATTATGTGGACACAAATTCAGCAATGTAAATGATGTCACAATGCTATATTGCTTGTTTTTGATAGCGTAACTACTACTGATTTTTTTTCGATTTCTTCATTTTAAATTCGTAACGTTTGAAATCTGAAAACAAAAGAATGTATGTAAAAAGTTTGCAATTCAATTCAAGGGTTTATTTTACTAGTGTTTGCCTGTTTTAATCGCTTTTTATGAGCGCACATTGCGTATGGATCTTTTTAACTTGCGACTTAGCAAGATATACAGGATACCTGGGCCGACTGTCCGTCCGCACGATAACTCAAAAACTGATCAAGATTTTCAAAATATGATTTCACCAATCCATACACATGGGTACTTGCTTAGATAAGTTTGTTGGTCGGCCAAATCGGTTGAAGTTAGGTGAAAGGTCAAAATATTTCAAAATTAAAAAATATATACTCAAATTTGGCATATAAGTAGCGCTAGCGCAAAAACAGTTTCGCAAAGTTTCGGTTGACCTGACTCAACCCTTTTGTCCCGAGAGGGTTTTAAATGTCAAAACTTTGAGAGAGTCTCCTGTCTAAATGGTTTCATAGATTTCAATAAAACTTGGCAAGAACACATAACAAAGAACGAAAATCATAAACCATATTTTTAAGAACGAAAACCTTGACCTTGCGTGACCTGGGCCATCTTTTTCAAAAATTAAAAAAAAGAAACTAT
This sequence comes from Entomobrya nivalis, assembly GCA_034695485.1. Classification (NCBI taxonomy): domain Eukaryota; kingdom Metazoa; phylum Arthropoda; class Collembola; order Entomobryomorpha; family Entomobryidae; genus Entomobrya; species Entomobrya nivalis. The sequence continues at coordinate 3,948 of JAQFZH010003077.1, read as the reverse complement.
GCATTATTATTTCATAAATAAACTTATTAACTAAAACTATATTATCCCACAACAGTTCAGATCAATGTGCAAAAATACATTTTACAATATAAAATACAAATATAAAATACATCTCGTAAAAACAACTATTTTAACTAGTTTTCAAAACGAATTAGTCGCAAGTTCCCTATGTTCTGTTGTCAGGTTGATTTAAAAATGGAAATGACACACTTTATAACAAAAACAAAATATTGTCTTTAACTTTCATTATTGTAATGTGATTTTGGAACTCGCTCTTAGCATTATTTTATAAAGTTGAACTATAATTTTATAAACCACCGTTTTTTTAAATGCGCTGTCTGGGATGCGAAAAACTGAAATTGAGAAGGTAGCACTTCACAATGAAAATAGATTAGATAAATTGCATTGTATTTGCGATCAACTGGACGAGATAAAGCAAATGAATAAGAAGTTAGTAGCAAAATGGGGTATTAAACACAGCGTTTTTCTGAGCGTTGTACAAGAAATCGAGAATCTAATGACGAATATGAAATCTTTAATGGATAAGAATTACTGCATCTGTATTAGCATTGAAGTAGAAAAACGGTACTGGAAATGGAACTGACGATAAAGTGGGCAAATAAAATGTATTCTGAATGTACTCTACGGCTTTTTTACTAGCATCGTATAATTCTGGGCTAAAATACGATGTACCAATCTTAGGTTATTAATTTTTCATAATATTGTTTTTTGTAAATTGTATAAATGAAAGTATATACTATTATTCTTTGTTGATCAGGACTCACAATCAAATTTTATGAACATGATGTAAATGTATATATGTACCCGAATTGAATATTAATGTAGAAAGAATGTTTTGGTAGGAATTCATGGCGTTTTAGTTACAGCCAAAGTTTTTCTTAAATAAAATAACTAACTAACTAAACCACCGTTTAAAATCTTTATCTTTTTAGCTTGTTTCATTGCAAGTTAAAAATAATATCCCTGAAGAGGATTCATGTAAATGAATCGAAACGTTGGATTTTAAATAAATGAATATTTTAACCATTCACTCGTCGTACCCAAAATCATTTTTAAAAATGTAATGTGATGCTGTGGACTCTTGTCCATTTCCTTTTTAGCTTCAACAAGAAAAAATGTAAGCTTTAAATCATGATAATAGAGGATATGTTTGGGATTCATCGGACAATGCCAAAAACCTATCAATTTGATCACATAATTCAAGCTACCAAAGACATGCGCATTTTTTGAATGCATATGTTTTAACATATTTTTAGTAGTCAGAGTACACAATCCTACCACTTATCTCTCTTGCAATATGTGTATGTAGACTTGTTGCTAGGTGATTTTTACTACCGGCTTTCCTAGGCTCTACCCTCTCGCCGTAGCTACATCTGTCTCATCATCCAATGTCCGCATAGCAAACCATAAAAGATTCTTTCTATTGAAATTAGGTTGAAAAAATATTTCGTCACAAACAGACCTTCTCTAAAGTCCCATCTTTTTAATATTCACATATAACATATACTGTTTCAATGGTAAAGCTGTCTTCTCTTTTTCCAGATATCTGTGGTGTTCAATTCAAGAACTAATTTTATTACTCTTCCCTTTACATATTTAAAAATATTCCCGCAGAACAAATATTGTTGTTAGGTTTCCTTTCTGTAATATGATGCGGTATTATTTATTAACAAATAATGAGGTCAAAGTAAACATGCTCAGATTATTTACCGCTTGAATGAAAAACGATGTCAGTACTTCACAATGCAAGTTGTATTTTTCTGATAAATTTTGTTTAAAATTGTCTGTGTGATGCAATATCTAGAAGGTGACACAACTCAGCAACAATTTAGTGACGTGGATGGCATCTCCATCCAATCTTCGGCATCTACGTAACAAAGCAAAGACTTTATTGAATACAAACATGTTTGGTTTTAGTAAGGCTGTTTCTCGTTATCATAATGGCTGTGTAAATGAGTTTTCACTAGTCCATTACTGAAAATTAGGTAATAGGTTGACTGTTTACATACATACCTGTGCAATAGTTAAAATCGTACACCACGCAATTCTTGGAAAAAGTAAAACCAACGTAAAAACTTCAAAATTCATAATATTTTTCCACTAGATTGCCGTTCACTCTTTTGTATCTCAAAACATCATTTTCCTTTCGTAAGACTAGAGATCGTTACGAATATTTTTCAGTTTAGACAATAGGACAGGATTAATATGATTCCGAGAAACCTAATAAACTGTGCATATATGGGATTATTTTACGCCTGAGTATAGACAGTTAAAGTTAAAACAGTTAAATTGCACTTTTTACTGTCAAAATTTGAACAACTACACAATATATTATACTCTAACTTGATGTCGAACTCTGCCTGAAACCTGAACACTACGATTCTCCTGGAAATATATGGTGATAACGATGCAATGTGAAATCTTAATCAATAATGACAAGCAATGGATCGTGATTCGGAACCATAATTCATGTGTAATGTAATGCATATTCCGATGATATTACAGAAACAATGAAAATCTACCTAGAATTCACAATGGAAAAATTAATTAATTCTAAATAGCCAAGTGAGCAATGCACGTTCAAGGTGAAGAACACATTATCTCAATTTACGTAAACACACATCGAATCAAGGGGTAATCGTACTTCTGCAATATGCATGATACACAAAATCCGATATTGTCATTTTATAGATTTTTTTGTAAGTGCGGATCAGCAGTCCTGCTTTTACATAAAGAATCACAATGAGTCCTAATGTAAACAGCTATTCCGTAAGCTATACTGTTACTTGAACTCTCCATGATCGAGTTCAGGTCAGGAATGTCATAAACCTTTGTTGAAATTTGAAACCTACTATTACCCTGGATAGTAAGATGATAACGACGCAATGCAAGATCTGGGTCAATAACAATGATGATCTTGATAAAGAGTGCTCACCAAAATGTCATGCATGCCTATTCTGATGATAGTAAACAAGAAATGAAAGCGAAATGTACGAAAAATTTAGAATGAAAACATCAATTTTCAACAGCCGAGAAAGCAATGCAAGTTCAAGGTCGAGGAACACATTCGAGTTTATCTCAATTAACATTGAAATTTGAACCAAGGCTACGAGTCAAATTTTGAATATGCATTGTGCACTAAATAATATATCATCATTTGAACACATTTTGATTGGTATGAATTAGCAGCTACTACTACCGATTACGTTATATTATACAACTCTAAATTCAATTTAAGTAGTTGAGAAAATGAGTAAAAATGCAATCAAGTCATTTGTGGTTCATATCAGTTCCATGTACTTGTACATTTCGGAAATAAAACAATGCTTACATGTTTACTTCTGTTTTGATTAGTTACAAAGTTTATTGATGAAATCATGTCAATAATTAAATTTTCTTTAAATGTCTTGTACAATATATACGCGTTTACGAATTTGTTATCGTGTAAAAAATTAACATTGTGACAAATATTTTGCTCTAAAGCCTGGAGTTATTTATTCGTACCTATATTGATTGCCTTTCACATAGGATGCTTTTAATGAAATGAGCCGACTTAAGTAATAGTAATAAGCTTGGATTGGATTGGATTTTATTAGCAGAGTAGAATATTTTACATAAATATTAATTCCAGTAACGTGTTAATATTGTGTCAGTTATAGAACTGCTCTAGTCACCGCAACCCATGAGAAATCAAGTATAGGTTAATTACAAGTAAAATATAATATTACTATAATTATAGTTAACAATGGACATCATAAGACATATCATAACATTATTAATTTTATCCTGTCCATATATAATCTAATATAAAAAGACACTACCTCTTACTCTAATTAAATAGTCCTTAATTTTATTAACGCACGTAGTGTGTTTCTAGGATTAGTGTGTGAGTGGGAGAAAGAGTCTGTCTGTCTGTCTGTCCGTCCG
>JAQFZH010003076.1:0-14690 GCA_034695485.1 Entomobrya nivalis | reverse complement strand
TGACGATTTTTGGGAACAATTCATTTAACTTAACAATATTTGTAAAATAAACAAAATATAATGTAAAAACTACAACTCCGATGCCTTCCAAATATTCTAAATCGAAACAACGTGAAAACATTTATAATTTTTGTTTTTAGAAGTAAAAAGTATATTTACAAATAAATAATAACTAAGGATCATGATTTATTTTACCAATCTATACTGCAAAGTATGTTACTTAACCTTTCATAATCTATATACCTAAACAAACCCTAAATTTCTGTCAGTTTTTAGTTAACCTGCACTTCACATGTTTCAAAAAATTTATCAGTACTTAGCCTAATTTAACTAAATTAGTGAAAAAATATACTATTTTCGCGGCTACAATGTTGCACATATATTTAAGAATAATTTTCGCCTACACTACTTAGTTTGAGAAAATTTTACCTAGATAAATGTAATTTAGAATACCTTTTGGTCACTAAAATTTGATAACCAGCTGCACTAAAAATCGCAATTTATGGATTTAATTATTTAAATTGTGGTAAATAATTTCGAATATTGGATACAATGTGAAACCGAGCATAAATTAGTTTTTACCGCTTAATTCTAACTGAAATGGACGATGTTTCATTCATTACTGATTTAACTTTTTGATGACGCGCATCTACTATATTTTCAGCAAATATAATTTTGCAAACTTTGAATTTACCACTTTGATCGATTAACATTTACAAGTGCAAGCAAGGTTTTAGTTACTTTATCTACAAGGTGGGATCGATAAAAATGTATTATTGTATTAAGATCTATTAATTACAACTGGGTCCTTAAGCTTGTTTTATATATTGATTAGTGCTATAAGACATTTTGGAGTTGTGTTTGTTTTATCTTCCATTTCATTTCGTATGGCAGCTTTTCACTTACGACTTCATCCTATTTTTGTTCTTGCTCACGTATCTAAACAATTTACCCTAACACATTACTTGACAAGATGAACCACATTATTGCATTGATTTAAATTTTACTTAAAAATTTTACTTTTTGATTTATGGCTGAAAACAATGTCACAATCGTTCATGTGATAGAGAAAATTGGAATAAAGAATTTTCAGCTTAGTATCCACATTTTTAGCCAAATATTTTGAATACATTGTGGTGGACTTAAAATTGCTCTCTTTTCTTTCTATATACTGTTCTCCAAATCCGTAATTCACTGAATGTAATGATTTCATTTTCGACAAGTTTGCTCGATTTTCCTAAATTGCTTACTTAGATCAATATAATCAGGAATTATTACGTAAACACTAAAAATGCTTGAACATAAATATATATGTTAATGCTTGTCAAGCTAGTACTTTTTAAAAATATCACCTCTGTATAATTCAATGTGGTTCAGTACATCTTAGTACAAACCCCAAAATTTTACTGCTGAAATATCACTTTGCTAAGCAACTGCACACTTGGCTTTTTCATTTGGCTTCGTGATGCAATGCAGGTATTTTCAAGTTAGCTAGTATTATAAGTTAACCAAACTATTTAACATTTACTACGTCAAATATTTGTTGGCATGAGAAAGGAATATCTTGACGTTCTGAAAATGTGTCACCACAAAGAAATTAAACAAACCAGATCCAAATCCAACGAGATAATGAAATTGAAAAATATATTTTTGAAATTACATCTCAAGGAAACTGTTTTTTAAAATTGATAATGGAACGTCTTATCATATTAAGAATCAACGTTTTAGAATTTGCATGAAATACATATTTGACAGTTCCTAATTTTAACAAATTCTTTTAAGGTTTTGGTTTTTGCATTCAGCCAATAAACGAACCCACATCTCAATTCAAAATTTAGCGCGGAGTGTATAAACGAGTACTCGTGTAATAAAGACACACCATACCTGCAAAATTGAATCAATTTCTTCCTAATGGGAGTACACACGAAAATTCACAACGACAGAGGAAAATCTCTTACATTTAACCAAGCATTCTTAGTCATTCTACCAGACATACCGAATAATTGGAGAAATCATGTAAAAATCATTTTAAAAGCCTCAAAAACGTAATCATAAAACTCCATTCATCCAATCATAGATACATGTATATATATATATAACATTGAAGCATTCATAAAACCATCGATAACACATTCAGACAAGCACATCAAGCAAGCCAGCAAAGCCCATTAAGCGAAATCAGCAAAGCCCATTAAGCGAAATCAGCAAAGCACATGTAGCACATCAAGCCAGTCAGCAAAGCCCATTAAACAAATCAGCAAATCGACTATAGCACATTCAAACAAGGACATTAAACAAATCAGCAAATCGCCTTTAGCACATTCGCACAAGCACATTAAGCAAATCAGCAAAAAATCACAAGCCCAATCAGCAAAGCAAATTCAGCTATGCAACAAATAACTATACAATAAATCGCATTTAGCCATGTAACAAGTCACACTTACTCATTTAACAAATCAGGTTCACTCATTCAACAAATTCACTTTTACCCAATCAACTAATTCACTCTAACCCATTCAACTAATTCACTCTCACCCATTCAGCAAATAACACTTGCTCGCTATCGCATAAAAAATCATTGCACTCATTCAACAATTGCTTCTTAGCAATTAACTTTTCATTCAACCCATCCAGTAACGCACGTTTTCTCGCATTGTAAACTAAGAACAGAGAAACAAACATCCTATTACAAATTAACTTAATTTAACCACACAACGCCTAGAATTGTTTACTGCAATATATTGCTGAGCCAGTAAACTCCGTATAACAAATTGAACAAGTTCTTGAGATGTAATTTCCAAAACCAAATATAGAACTGTAAAACAAAACCATTCCGTAAACTTTCGTGGAAAACATTCATATATAAAATCCCTATCATTTATACGAAATTTATGGGGTTCATCAACAGAATACTACCTTTCATATATAAAACAACACTTCTCATTTGGGTTGTGATCTGGATCTGTCTCAAAAAATGGTAAATAATCTCAACATTAAAAAATATAGTCACGATTGAGAAATCTTGTGAATTAGTCAATTTTAATGTAGTATTTTCTTATCTAATTATTGAAATCGTAACACCAGTTCTATTGGCACAGCAGTTTTCTTTTCGCTAACCTGATATTCATGTTTTAATACGTTTAAACTTTTGTGAAAAAATTGTAAGATCATAAAAGTTATTTGTGGGTGTAGCGGAGGTATTCCCATTCCAATTTTCTAACTGAGAATCAAAAAGTTATAAATAATAAATTTAACAAAAACTATTCTTGATGAAAATATCTTGAAAAGTTTTTTTTAATATCAGTACATTACTTTCTTTTAGAAAGTCGTGTATTTTAAAAAAACATACAGACTGCGAACTTGATGATTCACTAATGCTATCCATCCCTATCGCACTATAATGAGCACTTATTATCCACCAAAACACATCCACTAACATATTCATCAGAGCCTGATTTGATCTAATTATAACCCACAAATTTTCCTATCGCTATACTTTAGAATAAAGCTTTACTTATGTATCGTAACTATTTTATTTTTTGTACACCCTAATTTCCTAACTTAATCTAACCTTATTAAAATTAAATTAAGAAATTGTATTCTTGTTAAATATAGTTATATCCTTCATACCAGCCCAATAGTTATTTATCTACACTTCAAATATTTTGGGTTTCAATGAATTAAAATAATTTAACGTTTTTTTTTCGAGTTCAGAGTATTCAATTTTAGAACACAACAATGAAAATAATTCTTGTAATTAATTTATAGCATCCATTTTATGATAAAAGCTCGTCGAAAACATTGGAATCAACTACCAGCTAAAGTACACTTGTAAACAGTTTCAACGCAATTACTGCATTTCAATATATTGGTTGTATTCAAAATATCCTTTTCATTTGATATATCCGGGACAGTGTAAACGTGGACACCGAAACTCAATCTAACTTGTTTTCCTTTTGCTTTTTCTGTTCCATTAAATTTTTAAATCGCATATAATCTGGACCTGGTCCGATATCCACTTTTAGCTTGGATTCAGGTATACTTGACAAATATTCAATAATTCGATCCATGGCTGGTCCTTCGTATTCTTTATATTTTCTATCAGCATTAGTTGTAAGGTTTTTTGTTCTCCGATACATTTTCACCATAATCATATTTGGAAATTTTTCTCCTGTATATTCATGACGTATATTACAACCATCTTGTACTACACATTTTGATATTATACCACCTTGTCTTAGAATTTTCCCAGCATCTATGAACTTCGCAGGTTTTGGAGCCGATTTAGATTTCCTTGAGTTAATTCTTTCCATAACTTTTGATAAAATTGATCTTTCGGGTTTCATGCTCTGTGTTGAATCAATAGAAATAGGTATAACGGAAACATTCGCGTCTGATTCTTCAGGAAAATTTAAATTTGGCCGTGTTTCTACTTTTTGTGCTGGGTACTGCAGCGATGATAGAGAATGCTCTGGTGGTGGAAGGTGATGCGGGGCCGTGGTGACTTCGGCTGTGCTTATTTGCTTTTCTGCTACTGAATGAACTTTTTCTGGCTCAGATGTGCCATATATTGACTTCGGTGAAATGTAATGGATATCTTTATCCCAACCTGTGGGGGTCCATGTAAACGTTGCATAAGGTTTTACAGGGTCAAAACCAGGAATAGCAGATGTATTTTCTACATTCACTGATCCAATTTCGTGAACCATTTTCATTTTAGATTCACCAGTATTTTCTAATCTTAATTCATTTTCAATTGTGCTCTCGCTTGTGTTCCCTTCTGAAGCAAGCGTGATTGGAATCGATACAGATGTCAATTTTTTTGGTGAAGTTATGGGTTTTTCTGCTACGGATTGAACTTTGTGTGGCTCAGGTTTGCCCGGCATTGGTTTCGGTGAACTGCAATGAATATCTTTATCCCAACCTGTGGGGGTCAATGTAAACGTTGCATAAGGTTTCACAGGGTGAAAATCAGGAATAGAAGATGTTTTTTCTTCTTTCACTGCTCCGATTTCGTGCACCATTTTCGTTTTAGATTCACCAGTATTTTCTAATCTTAATTCGTTTTCAATTGTGCTCTCGCTTGTGTTCCCTTCTGAGGCAAGCGTGATTGAATTCAATACAGGTGTCAATTTTTTCGGTAAAGTTATGAGTTTTTCTGCTTCGGATTGAACTTTGTCTGGCTCAGATTTGCCAGGCATGGGCTTCGGTGGTACGTAAAGAAAATCTCTATTCCAACCAGTGGGAGTCCATGTAAACATTGCGCAAGATTCCACAGGGTGAATACCGGGAGTTGACGACGTGTTTTGTACTACTGTTCCGATTTCGTTAACCATTTTCATTTTGGATTCACTCGTGATTTCCAATAATAATTCGTTTTCATCTGTGCTCTCGCTTCTGTGTTTAGCATCTTGTTTGTGGGTATCAATTGGTAAAGTGGCTGGCATTGCTGCACAAATTGAATGCCATAAAGCCAGCAAATTTGGAGTTGATACAGGTATACATTCGGTACTGGATTCGCTACATTGTGTGCTTTTGTTCTCCGTCAGTATCCTAGGTTTTAAAAGTTCGGTGACTTTCGACTCCAAACTTTCCAGTTTTGACTCCAAATAAATTATTTTGGCTTCAAGAAATTGTATTTTGGACTCCATCGCATGTTTTGTTTTGCATGTTTGTGCAACGACGTCATCATTTTGCTGCGATACCTTGGTTGAGCCTAAACAATTTTCTTGTGAATCCAACTTATTTTGTTGGAAGAATATGACGCTTTTTCCTTGTTGCTGCAAGGGTTGTTGCTGGGCAAGGGATGGATCAATTGTCGTTTTGTCTGGCAACTTGAGTAATCTTATTTGGTCCTTACACAATTCCGTAGCATCGTTTTTGATATTTTGGACGTCGGCTTTGGTTTCACTTCCATCTCGTTTTTTGGTCTTGGACCGAACCACCGAACGAATTACTTTTGTTTTGTTAATTTGCTTGTTGATGAGTTTTGATGAAAACTGGCTTAACTTCATTTCAATTTCCATCCAATCTTCCTGATATGTTACTAGGTACACTCCGTTCGGAAATACTGATAGCAATGTGCGGAACATTTCGCCGTTTAAGGGAAGGGTTATTTTTAATGTATACCCATTCTTGACCAATTGTTCATAATCCATATCCAAACTGATTAGCCCACGTTGGCTTTTATTTCCGATCAATTCCACTAATATTTCTTCTGTTTGCAACAGTTTCTCATAGAGGGGACCTGAAAGCGTAAAATATATCAATTGAGGTAAATTTTTTGGAAACTATTTTCTCAATATACTTTGAATTAACATATATTATGTTAGTTTTTACAGTCATATATCTCAAGACATATTTGGAATTTTTTGAGACGTCCAAAGTGATATTGGACAGGACGCATATATAGAATCGACTGCTTCTTAGTATCTCTGTCTTAAACGATTGTATGGAGACCAAATGTTTTAGTCGAACTTTTTCTTATTGTCGAATGTTACATAAACGACTGCTACATTGTTGAATTTTTTTGGTAAACTTTTAGTATTTGGCCCGTCATATTGTTGAACGTTTTAGTCGACTAGAAGCAAATATGGAAAATATATATAATCGGATTACTAATGTTTAAATAAACACGTTTGTCTAATTTTAGAAGCAATTTGCATTGACAACTACTCAAATATCATTCATATTAGCATACGCTCTACTACTCGACTACACTAAACTCTCTGACGATGCAAGGAAAGCCTCTCAGTTTAGTTCATTTTTACCCGTCGAAGTGACTACACTCTTGCTAAACTAAATCAAAGTGAAAACACATAAAAAGTGCATCCTTTTCAAAAATGGAAGCCCAAATTGATACTATGCTACCAAATGCGCTTGATTGGAGAAAACGATCTTTTTCCACCTTTTTTCGTCTCAACTCTCATCATCTCCTCTATACAGATACACGCACAAACGCACACACCAATACAACATAACTCTATCACATTTTACTGTATATCGCTGCATTTAATATATTTTCTGATCATTCTGATAGCGACCACCGTTCCTCTCAAGTCCTACAATAAACTCGACTAATAGACGCATCTCCATGGTCTTTGCATCACTTTTGACATATTTTATCCTCATGTCATTATTATTCTCATCTTCTTCGAAAAGTATTTATAAGTAATATCATTAAAATACAGAACTAAAAAGCACGTATTACCCGAAAATATGTATATGAACATTATATATTATAGAAATATTATTGCTAGATTTTGAAGCAGCAAATATGAGAGCAATCACAGAAGTTTACCCTAGTAAAACTTGGCAAGGTTACCATTTTCATTCTTTCCAATCACTTTATCGTAACTTTGGCAGCTTAATGAAAAAAGAAGATGATAGCAATTATAGTTTTGCACTTTTTATGAAATCTATTCTTGGATTATGTTTTGTACACATTGACAATGTTAGACTAGCATTCGATTTGACAGTACAGTCCTCTACTTATAAAAGTGCATCCGAAAATGAGCTCGATATCTTTTTAAGTATCAAGTTTCAGGCTTTGGAAAGTTCACGACAGAGTGAACGAGAACTTTTCTAGAACCAACAATTCCGTAGAATGCTGGAATAGGAGACCTTTCATCGCAGATGGTTCGCATCCTCCTTTATATAGGTTATTGAAGCTTCTTAGGCAAGAAGAAAAATATACATGCGCACTACTAGCCGCTAGAATTTTGGGTACAGAGCCAGTACATCCAAGGTATAGTCGGCGAAAGTTAGATAGTAGAAAATATAATTTAATTTATTTTTACAACGATATAGGTTTCAAGGAATTCATTCTAGGTATTTCATATAATATGACACTTATTGGGTGAGTTCGGAAAGGTACGCGAGGTAGAAGAAAGACACATGACGAAAATAACAGAGAACCTGATAGTGGACATGATTCTAATATTTTATCATCCACACCTCAAGTATCAACCCCTACATCAGATAGAAGCTAAAAGTTTAGAAACAGCTAACATTAAACGGATTTTAATTCGCAAGAATTATAACAATTTTACCCCGACACGAGTAGCAACCAGAAGCAACCGTTTAAGAAAAGATTTTTAATTTTGTCTTTAACATGCATTAATGTTCATATAAATTACGAAAAAATTTAATTAAGATTAATTTATGGTTTTTAAATGTAATGCGTAATGTGAATATCGAGGAAACCGTAAAAAATTCAAATATTTCCGACTAAATTCGATAACTCGTTTCTTAAAACTAATGTCGACTAAATTAACGTTTTCTAAAAACAAGTTTTACTATACCTATTTCGTATGCCTACCGTTTAGGAAAAGATATTTAATTTTGTCTTTAACATGCATTAATGTTTATACCAATTACGAAAAAATTTAATTAAGATTAATTTAGGGTTTTTAAATGTAATGCGTAATGTGAATATCGAGGAAACCGTAAAAAAATTCATATATTTCCGACTAAATTCGATAACTCGTTTCTTTAAAACTAATGTCGACTAAATTCAAGTTTTCTAAAAACAAGTTCTACTATACCTATTTCGTATGCCTATGCCTAATAGTACATTTTTTGTTTATCCTTCATCCTTTATTTGGGTTACACATTACACACAGCTGTACTTACTTCATGATCACTGATCAGCAAACATTTGAATGCACATGTACAGTACAATGTATCTATGCAGCGTACAAGGTTACAATTTTAAATGTACTGTGATGATTACCGACGCGAAAAATAAGACGATCAATAATCAAATGCAAAAAAAACACTCCAGTCAGTCTGCATAACTGTTATGAAATCCATTAAAATACTGACAACGCCTTCAAATGTGTCTGCGTACTTAAAGTTAAATACTTGTGTCATTGATGGAGGATTACTTTCACAGATCAGAATGTATGAATTGTGCAATGTGCATACACAGTTCATCATCCATCACCTTGATCTTCATATTTAAATGATTTATAACAAACAATAGAAGGAAAGCATTCTGATCACCATTAGTTATTTTTGTCTGTTGCCAGATATTTTTTTAAACAAGCACAGGCACACTGGGTGGTTAAAAATAACATTTTAAAAGCATACACAATTACTTGACATTGATCACTATATCAGTACTTGATTTGTAGCAATGTAGAAATTGTCATTATTGTGTTTTCATTTAGCCGAATATTAAAAATTTAATTGTTATTTCTGAGAGCAAAGCTCAGCTGAGTTAAGTTAAAGGCAAAAAACATTCTTCATTTTTCCACCTCAATTAGATCTGACTGGTGAACCCATAGGATATTATCACGTGGTATTGTCCATTTTGGACGTTTTGTCCACTTTTTTGGGTTTTTTCCACTGTCCAGCACAAAATCCCAAAAAGCAGATAAAAGGCGAACACTTTAACATGTAGCTTAACAACGACCAAACTTTTTTAAAATACATAAATTTGCCATATTTCAAGCTCCAAATGTTGGATTCGATAGTACATCGTAAACTCGTACAATGATGCTGTAAAAGTAGTGTGGTTTTGGAATAGTTATGGTATATACACCAGAAATAAAAATGATTCAAAATTACCTCATAGAGTTGTTCTACAGAACAACAAAATAAATATTTCTAGCTTTGTACGTACTAAATGCGGTAAAATTGCAAACGACGTGCACATAATAAAGAAGCAAGTTGTTTAGAATGTTTTTCCCAAATAAATACTTAAGTCTAAATGAAAACTACAGGAATAAGTGATAAAATACTTTATAACTCTTACCACCACTAGGAGATCCATTTTGCGACTCCATGATGAAGTAAGAAATACTTAATTGAAGCCTTTGATATTTAGCAATATAAGTATGCTTTACTTTACACCAAATGTTTTCTTATTTCAATAAGAATTGCTTTTCAAATAAGATAACTTATCACGAATATAATATTGTGTTAAAACGTCTTTACCTTCACCGTGCACTAAAAACAATTTTTTCTGATAAGTAATACGAAAAATACCCTCAAAATCACTACATTATACTGCAAAAAGTGGTCGATGCTTATTGGAACTGAAGCAACAATGCTCACAAGGAATTCTCAGAACTTGTTTTGAACAAAGAAATATACTAAGAAATTTAGTAGACTAGTCCATTGTGATTTTAGAATTGCTATCATCATATTTTGGCTTTTTACCTAACAGTCGAAAGTCATGTAATGCATTGTACTTATTTTACGCACGTATATGCGACGCTTACAGCATGACAAGCCTAAATGCCAAACTGCAATCATGTGATTTGAATTGGTTCTGAGAGCAGATTCTGTTTTGGTATGTCATATTTGCTGTATGTTTTTGTGCAAGTCAGGTAATAAATGACGTCATAGAACTCAACGATGCCATTCGGGTTTTTTCGGTACTCAATTCGGTACTCAAGTCGTTTGAGTGGATGCAAGGGAAGCCTACGATTCCAATTTAGCATGTAGAGTGTTCCTTTCAAGTAGTCAGAATATTAAAATGGCATTACACCTTTTTTCAATGTAACCACCTTAATCTACGCTTCGGTTGTTAAAAAATGTCTCGGATAGAGCAATAAGCGTTCGTGTTATTCGGCACTTCGCATTGCTAAATCACTGTGTTTATGACCACGTGAAGGATACTTTTTTAAATGATGATTCAGTTTGACAAATTATTCTTGGAAATTAAAATATTTAAAAATTTCGAACAATGGCCAGAAGACACGTCGAGGTTACGTGTAAAAACACTTGCAAATACAGTGTCAAAAATCGTTGCTATGTGTTCCTATGCACTCCGCGAGCTCAGTGTTGACGACAAAATATTCAAGTCGCTACACAACAAACGCATACACTAGAAGATACCGTCATTCGTCACACAACTGTGAAAACACCATAACGATCAATTTAACGTATTAGAAGTGGAATAGAGGCTGGTTGCCAACTTGTGTTCACCAGTTCATTAGTCATTATCAATTCAACTCCGTCACAAGATGGTTGTACGGAATTGACATTTCATTTTTACTTCAGTTACTTGAAGAGAACGGTTATTTTGATTTGGAAATACAATTTCTAATGAGCCAATTTTCGTAGCTGAGAATTATAGTGAAAAGTACAATTACCTTAAACTTTTGTCGTACAACTTAAAAAATTATATCAATTCGTTCGGTTACTTATTCCTCTCAAAAGGCAGTGATTAAAAATTCGGTGAACTAGCAGACTTGACAACACGCGAGTCAGATTAAAGACACCAGAACAATGGATAACGAAGGTAATTGAAAATACTTATGATTATGACCAAATCGAAAATATTATACAAGTATGCGCCACTAAATCGCCCCCGCAAAATATGCATTACATCCGAAAAGAACTTAAATCAATTGCCCTAGTCATCATTAACTGGCATGAAGTTAGAACTTTTTCATATTTCAGAAAGTTTTATTACGTAGCTCAAAGCGAAGCTTAGCTAGTATTGACTTTGTCGTATTTGTCCGTCAGCACGATAACTCCAGAACGCGTTAACCTATTTTGATCGAGTTTGGCATGCAGGTCACTATAGTCAAAGGCAAGAACCCTATTGATTTTAAGCACCCAAGGTCAAATTCCGAGGTCAAAGGGCAGGGTCGAAAATTGTCAACATGTTCATATGGTAAATTTGAATAGCGCAGTCGAGAGCTCTTATGGAGTACATTATGATTCATGTGTCACTTTAGGTCAAAGTGATCTCAGAGGGTCAGAAATCGGGGTCAAAATTTGCAACTTCACACATATGTTATGTGACATATCATTTGAAAGCGCTTTCCATTATCAACAACAATGACCATCACATATGTCGTTATTAGTTGCATTGTATCAGCTACGTCTTAATGATCGGTCTTGCAGCGGGTTTTTTAGTCTATTATTCGTGTCAAATGAATAAAAAACCCTTAATAGATAAAGCTCTTGCAAAAAATAAAAGCACAGTATTATAAATAGTTTTTTACTAAACTTTAGAGCTGGGACCAGGTCGTGATATCCGAAGAATTTGCCAATCTTGTAATACAACTATTTTGAATCCATGTTGCCAAAGTTTCTCCCTCGTATTACAATGGTTTTTCAAAATCACGATTTTTAAAATGTCCCATTTGTGCTTCAAAATCCTCGAGTATTGACGACTCTTGAAACCAATTCCACCGGATATACATAAAGCTCAAGTTTTGCACGTTTCTACATCCCAAGCACTGTCTAAAAAGCATTACAGTATGTTTTTCATGCTTTAAAATATTGTCATATGTTTAATTTTTCTAAGGAATTGTTTTACACTGAAATCTGTATCAATAGGCTCATACTCATAACTATTCTTAAAGTATTAAGCAGTTTTCTGGACAGTTGTTTTGTAAACCTCTTGAATAGCTAAATCTGAACATGAATTTGGTACAACAAGTTTTTACAAAATTGGAACTTGTTACTTAATGGCTATTGTTTAAGCTTTTGAGCCTTTTACGTTCGTAATTGTTTGAACTCTTAGTTTAATAACTTCAGATTCTCAGTTTTTGAAGCTTTTGAGTTACACATGTAGTCAACATATATCATTTCAAACCTTGGATTTAATTTTGTCTCTTCGCCCATAATTAATTGGGAAAGCGCATATATTTTTACACGAGTGGCTTTATTAACTGGAACAGGCTTACATAGCCAGATATAAGGAAATCATTCATACGTCTTAACGACGTTTTAACATAATATTTTGTTTTTTTACTTATAAGTTTCCCTTGGAGAAGCAAATGCTGACAATTCGGATGTAACACCGCAAGAGTTTTTCAAAAGATGTCAGATCAATGGAGACTTGGACACTGAAGGTAATCAAGTATACGACTAGATTGATATTATAGCAATTCTGGGTCCCAATATAGTAATCATTCTTTAGGGGAAAGCTTATCACACACGTTTTAGGAAAGATATCGTATGCCCTCGTTCAATGATCGAGACAGTTGAGCGTAAATATTTCATTTGTACACAGTTATGTGCTCATTTTCAAAAGTTGGCATATGTTTTGAGTAACGCGTATGAAGATAGAATAGCATTTTTGTTTTTTAAATAAATTACGTTACAAATACCTTCATTTGCATAATAAGTCAGCCGGTGTCACTAGTTGCACGCGCGTGAAAAAATGTGGCCAAATAATTTGTGAATCTTAATCAGTATATTTTAATTAGCCCTTTTAGACAGAAAACTAGTACTGTAAGTATTATATAAAGAAGTGCTGGAAGTAACTTTTACTAATTTTTAAAGTTCAGAAGTAAAAAAGTCAATTTTATTTTTTCGCCCATTTCTAAAGCATGTAACCGTTATATGTCTGTTTCCCCAAAACTGTTCAGTTTTAGACTATAGTCTCTTGACAAAGTTTGATGCCAACACTTCAATCTATCGATTTATGAAATAAAAGATTTTGCCTATTTAAATAGCATGTATTCGTTAATTGGACGTTTCTCCGGTACCGTTATTCCGATTTGGCTGAAAATCAATACACTTTTTTCTTGTCCCACAGAGTACCTGTATACCAAATTTCAGATCAGTAGGTCAAAGCGTTTTTGAATAAGAGCGCTCACAGACATACAGACGGACATGTTTGTTTCAAATGCCAACAAAAATTCACTATAGATAGGATTAGCAGTTCGTTGTCATTTGCAGGAAATCTTGAAAAGTTTCTTTGTTGATATATGTAACGGATAGTATTAAGTCAATGTAAAGTATTGTCCGAAGAGTCCTGTTATGAAATTACCGTTACCGGCCCATACCCCTCCGGTCACTTACCCCCTCCCTATCCTTTACCCCCTTGTTCACTTACCCCTCTTGACACTTACCCCCTCAACCACTTACCCCCTCAGTCTATTACCCCCCTACACACTTACCCCTCCCCAGATAAATGTAAAACAATTCTTATCAAATGAAAATATCTACCTTGTCAACACATATGACAAACGTTTCGCTAACATTTAAATTTTGCTAACAATGCAACTTGCAAACACTGCCATTTTCTAACATTACGTTCTGCTAAAACCCCTTTTATTCATAAAAACAACCCGATTCATGTTTTGGTATAATTCAGCTAAGTAGTTAAATATCCAGCTTAATTCTTCCCACAGTAATTACCAGCTGGCTCAAATTTAGATACCAGGTGGTTCAGTTGATATCGTTTGATTCAAATTCAACCCAACTCTAGCTATGATATAAGTCGGTTGATATCGTTTGATTCAAATTGAACCCAACTCTAGCTATGTTATAAGTCGGTTGCTATCGTTTGATTCAAATTCAACCCAACTCTAGCTATGATATAAGTCAGTTGATATCGTTTGATTCGAATTCAACCCAACTCTAGCTATGATATAAATCAGTTGATATAGTCGGGTTAAAATTCAACCCAACTCTAGCTATGATATAAGTCAGTTGATATCGTTTGATTCAAATTCAACCCAACTCTAGCTATGATATAAGTCAGTTGATATCGTTTGATTCGAATTCAACCCAACTCTAGCTATGATATAAATCAGTTGATATAGTCGGGTTAAAATTCAACCCAACTCTAGCTATGATATAAGTCAGTTGATATCGTTTGATTCAAATTCAACCCAACTCTAGCTATGATATAAGTCAGTTGATATCGTTTGATTCGAATTCAACCCAACTCTAGCTATGATATAAATCAGTTGATATAGTCGGGTTAAAAT
>JAQFZH010003075.1:0-14695 GCA_034695485.1 Entomobrya nivalis | reverse complement strand
GATCTACGATAAAAGTTACCCTAGAAAACCTATTTTTCGACATCGGACTTGAGCGGCATTTTTTTTAGTTCCCGTGTCAGACATTTCTAGCTCCAGAATGTAATCGAAGTAGCTATTATTGTATCTAATTTAATAAATCTTCAAAATCAACCTAATGTTTGTGCAAGCAGCACCAATTCTCTGTACAGGAAAAAAACTGTTGTAGTTTTCCCGTGATTCAAAAAACTGTGATTCAAACTAAAACGGAGCACGGAATCATCCATAGTGAATTATATATATTAAACTGCGCTGTACAAACATGGAAGGCCTAAAAGTAAACACATTGTGTGGTTTGTTAGTTCTATTGGTAAGCCACTGAGTTTTACTACTTGCTAAACAGCAAAATGATGAGTTCACTAACAAGCGAAGGGCTTTATACTGAAGCCCCCTTTATAAAACCTAAGAGTTTTTATGATAATTTCATTCTTGAATACCTTACCAAATATAAACCCTTGACTCCTTTACAAGGCCCTCCAAAATACGTCAAAAACTTAGACTCAATGATCGACCATTTTGGTAAAGAAAGATGCCTAGTTGTGATAAATAACTTTGCTGATACTAATTCCGACCAAGTACTTCAACTCCAGTAATTCTCCGTCAATTTGAGTTGGCGGTTTTGCACAAAATGGGCCAAGGGCAATTCCAAACAGATATTTATTGGACCCGCAAAGAATATTTGCCTTACATAAATGGCAATTATACAGGAAACGACTTCTCAACTCACACTCACAACTGTCACATTTCAAAGCATTTAACACCTTTAATCGTGGAACAAAACAGTGGATACTGCATTGGGCTGGACCCGAATACATTTTCTTCTTCATCAAAACCATGGCTGTGTGAAGTTCAAGTGGAGTTGTTTATGCGAAAAACTTATTTTTGTATGGAAAGCAAACTCAAATTTTTCGATGTTTAAATTGTTATGGTAACGGAATTTCTTGTAGCATGCCCAAACTTAATATTTTAATAGAAACAAAAACGATTTTAACGGAATATGAGGTTGTCCCCGTGGCGAATTGGATGGCAAGAAAACATTCTAGTTTTAACGCAGGCAGGTCTAACTTTGAATCGGTAGCTGACTTTAGCCTATTTGGGTACATCATCTGTCATATGCAAAGTAATATCGTACAGGAAACGAAGAATGTGAAGTTATAAACTTTAGTATATTTTTTCCATGCACCGAATGCCATAAGTCATATCTACATCTTGAGCTTAAACTGAAAGATTTAATGATAGACTATATTAGAGAATTGGATAAAAATCAAAGTAAGTTGCTCTTCACTGGCTGGATAGATGCATCGTCCTCTAAGCAATTAGATGTGGCAGCACAAATCCAGCATTTCGTATTAACGGAAAGAAATGCCATTAAATCACCCCTAAAAAACTTTCATCGGATTCGAACCAGATATCAAGATAAGGTTCAACTTCTAGCTTTTTCTTACGCGTCTATGTTTAAAGATATTCTTGGAAATGTAACTTGGCGTAAAACTGCAATTTTGGACAATACAGTAATAGAATACTTTAATCAGAAAGTTGATCTAATCGTTCTTGCAAAACCTAGTAGTGACAAGGATCTTACAAAAGTTGAGTTTAAGTTTGGAGAGCTTCATTTTGTCAGCTGTGGATCTCGAGGAATCGAGCCTATTTCATTTTTTCATATTGTGACTGTATTCGAAAGAACAGTTTGGATTTGGTTGTTGTCTGTTGTAACTTTAGTAGCCGTCAGCTGCAAAATCATAACAGAGAGGTCCTGCGTTAAAACCTTTGGAAGTATTTTTAAAGTGTTGCTAGAACAAGGAGATTCGTTTCCTGAAAATAAAGACTTTTTAAGAAAATTTAAGTTTCCACTTTATGGAATATTTATGACTGCACTTGTTATTAGTAATGCCTTTAAAAGTGAAAATGTTTACAAAATTGTGACTCCAAGACAACTTATTCCATATCATACTGTAAATGAACTTATAGCAGACGACTTCAAACTTTTTACCAGAGTTACCAAGTATAGTTATAAATATAGGTCGGACAATTTGAACTATTACGTTGACATAGATCAACATTCGGCCTTTTTAATTTACAAAAAATGGAGTGTATTTGCAAATAGTGAGTCTTCAGATTATTTTGAATGGAGCGAGGATCCTATACAACGAAATCTTTTTGAAAACTCTCAAATACACCAAAATAGTAGCAAAATATTCATGGAACCCGTAGATCTATTGGAACCTGTTTTAAGTATATCGACATACGATTGGAATATATTGCGAACTTTAGATTTTAGCGTAATAGCTGATAGTTTATATTTTAGGTTTTGGAAAAACCAAAATGAGTTAATTACGCAAGATTTGCAAATCTGTAACAAAACCGCTTGGATTTTTCCAAATTATTTGGCACAGGATATTTCTAGAATGTTGCAACGATCTGGCAAACACTCAGACGTTGGTAGTTCAGTGTATTTAAAACCATTTCTATGCATCAGGATCTCAGGCCTAATTCCTTTATCGTTGCAAAAGCAGTTTGAGAGGATGCAAATCACTGGAATACTGGACTGGTGGCCCAAATTTATAAACAGAACGGACTTGCGTAAAGAAAAAGACAATGTTCCACCTACAAAGCCAAATATGAGCGGACACACTCAAGTGATATTTTTTATATTTTGTATTGGAATTTCATTAGGTTTTATAAGTATACTTATTGAGTTAAGTGGAATAATGATCGAATATGTTGCATCGAAAATTCAAAATTGTGTTGGTAAGCCGGGAAGCAAAGACACATTTGTGTTTGAAGAACATACTTATTTAAATGTTAAGTCAATTCAAGTCCAATCACAGAGCGTACCAATTAAGATACAAACTTTTGAGTACTTAAAGTAGTTAATATATTATGAACAACTTTCAAATCCGTTCCCGGGCTAACAAAGGGTTATAAAATATGAGCATCAACTGCTGTGAAATGATTTTAGTCATCTTGTTATAAATGTCTGTGTCTAACTAAATGATAAAAATAGGATTTAATGAACCATTTTGTTGACTGTAAATTTGTAACCTTTTTCTTAACTCATTTGCTAGGTGCAGTCAAAATATGTAAGAAAAAACTGAATGACCAAAAAACCTCGTTCCATACTATTATTGGCTTATTTCATCTTGTGTCTTCTAAAACTATGAAGAACAAAGGAAATTTCATCTGTATTTTAACTGACCAACCATTGCGTCTTACCTCCGGTTTTGTGAACTTTTTTTCTTGCGTTGCCGTAGTATTAGCCCGAAATACGTAATTTCAGATTTCATAAAAGGTTTAATAGATTTTCAGTTAATACATAGATGATATATGGTGTCCTAGATAATTACTGCCGAAACTATTCTTCTAATATCTACCAAACAATTTTTATTATGATTATTTATAAATTTGAAATCTTGCTTGCCAAAATTGGTTGAAAGTCACTTTTTACTTTAAATTATTTTTTGTCATCTAAGTACAAATATTTTTATCAGCCATAGCTACGCCATGTAATCGTACCAG
The DNA here is from genome assembly GCA_034695485.1 of Entomobrya nivalis. NCBI lineage: Eukaryota > Metazoa > Arthropoda > Collembola > Entomobryomorpha > Entomobryidae > Entomobrya > Entomobrya nivalis. The sequence continues at coordinate 11,143 of JAQFZH010003075.1, read as the reverse complement.
ATATAACTGTTTTTCAGATTGCTCCAAACTCGCGTGTCAGTTAATTAGTTTTGCGTAAGCTAGTCAATTTACTACTTGTACTTAATCGTTCCACATAAGACAATATCCCAACTTACAAAGTACAGTTAAGGTAGCTATTGATTAAGTATTGTCAATACAGCATTTTCCCGTAGAAATAAGCATTTTTTCATATATGCTATGGTAAAAAACTCAAATTTCAAGTTGTCCATACCCCGGATTCTGTATACGAAATCAGAATGGTGAAAGGGAAAATGATTTTATTAAGAACAAATTTCCCGGAACCAGATTTCGACTAATATTTAAAAACTAGTTCTGTTCGCAAGATATCTAAAGATATCCGTATTAGTTGAATCTCTCATATAGCTTTTACACCTAAAAATAAGGGAATATGGAACTGCTCTGTTCGTTAAGCTAATAGTGACTTCGATGATCATGTCGAATTATGTGGTGGAAAAACATTTATCTATATTCGTTTCTTAAACGTATATACAATATATTAATTAAATAAAGTGTCGGTTGATAAAAATGCTAATAAAATATGTCCATCTTATGCATGTAATTAAATCGCGTATTTCTTTCCCTTAAAACATCAACTTAAAAGATAAATTAAAGTAAGTGGTTTGTAGTAGATTATGGCACACAATATATTGAAAGAGCACTTTAGTCCAACTATATAACTCTACCTAAATTAATTACTTAGTCATTTAATCCAGAAATGTCGTAAAAATGTAAAATACTATTAAATTTAATGTAGTGTTATTGCAGTGCTCATTCTTTTAAATTCAGTATATTGTCGCTCCATATGTAAATTCTATATTAAATCCAATTTTTATTTAGAAATTAGGAAACACAGATTTATAATATTATAAATATTTATCCGTTTCTGTTGTCTTTCGGGATCAGTGGTTTGCTTTTAGGTTCAAACTCAAAGTTCAATAAAATCCGCTTGTCAGTTTTGAGCCAATATTTAACAGGTTTAAAGCAAAACGTTTGGATACCAATATATAGTGGAGAAGACACACAAAGCTGTAATTTTGAGTTTCCAGTTTTATCTAATTCATAAGTAACAGAGTCCATTTATTGAAGTAAATTTTCTACAGACTTTAAGACAAAAGCACGGAACACAAAAATAAAGCAGTCATAATAACTTCACATTGGAAACTCAGGGTTACAGCAATGGCCACGTCTAAAGCAAAGACATTTTTTAAATTCTTATTAACAATGCTTTCAACAGTCGCCTTATGTTTGAGTGAAGATAAATTGGAGATAAATACCACAATGGTTAATTTATTATCAAGTAAGGGATTTTATTCTGAAAATCCATTTGTAAGACTTTACGACGAAAATATAGACTATATTGGAGAATACGTGCTAGAAAATAATCATGGATCAAGTTCACCAACAACCACAGAATATGTCGACAACTTACCCGCAATTTTAAAACAGTTTGGAAACGACAAATGCTTAATTGTCATAAATAATTTTCTGAATGCCGAAATCGAAACAAGTGTTGTGGCACCCGTAATTCTACGTCGATTCGGGCTTGCAATTATAGAGCGTAATCAACGTTATACTAGAAAGCGAATGATTTGGACCTCGGATAGATATTTACCTAAATTAAATGGCATTAAAACCGTGAAGGACACGTACGGAATTACTCATGACTGCCATGTTTCCAAATATTTTACACCATTTTCAGTGGGCTTAGGCAGCACCGGATATTGCGTTGGCTTAAACCCGGACATCTTGTCGTCGAATTCAAAGCAATGGATATGTGAAGTTCAAGTAGACTTATTTATGCCAAAAAAGCTATTTGTACTCGGCAAGCATACGCAAATATTTCGCTGTTGGGACTGCGATAAATTTCATTTCTCAACTAACATGCCTAAACTACACATTTTGGTGGACACAACAATGACGCTAAATGAATATGATGTAGTCTCAGTGGTAAACTTTATGTCTAGACAGCGTAAACCAGATGGAGAACTCGAATCTGACGGATCAGATTTTGAACCAGCGACAGACTTTACAATCTTTGGTTACGTTAATTGTCAAGCAGACACTAAAGTGATGAGAGAGAATCTTGTTTGTCGAATAGCATATTTAAATATACTTTTTCCATGCAGTGACTGTCAAGACGCATATTTAAAGCATAAAATTAACTTTGAAAACCTACGGATTAACTACATTTTGTTTCTGGATAAAAACTATAGACAACTGCCCATTCAATTTTTCATTGAAAATCCAACAGTGGCAGGTGATAACTTTGCCGGACAAGTGAGCAATTTTATATTGAATGAACCAGATGCAACCAAATTCCCAGTACAACACATTCCTGAAATTAAATCGAGATATTCGGACAAAATACAAATGCTTGCCTTTGCGTACGCATCATTTTTCGCAGACTTAGTTGGAAATACGACTGACTTTAGAAAGGAGGTTTTGGAAAACCACTACAAATATAGTTACAGCCGTGCATTCTATCCCTTCATATCTGAAGATCCTTTCAAGGAACATATAAAAATGGATTTTAAATTTCGTCAACTCCATATAGTAAGCTGCGGATCTCGAGGAATAGAGCCGATTGAACTTTTTCAGCTAGCAACCGTTTTTGAAACAAAGATTTGGGTATTTTTATTTGCAACAGTATTTCTTATTATGTTTAGTAGCAGACATCTTACAGGACGGTCCTTTTCTTCAAGTTTTGCAAGCATTGTTAGAGTGCTAGTCGAACAAGGAAGTCCATTTCCTGAAAACGACCAAGCTGTAAACAAGCTAAAATTACTAACTTGTGGAATCCTACTAGCAGGACTAGTTGTAAGCAATGCCTTTAAAAGTGAAAACGTATACATCATTGTGACTCCAAGAAAGCAAATTCCGTATTATACGCTGGATGAACTACTTGAAGACGGCTTTAAAATATTTAGCAGGGTTACCAAGTTAGAATACAACCAATTGGATATGAAATGGGAGACAAAATTTCAGGATGAAAAAAATGTACTCATATTTCATAATACTTGGAAAGTTTACGGGGGCACGGAGGTTTTATCGTTTTCGGCAAATCAAGACAGTTCTGTAAAAATTATGGAGTTTGAAAAATGTAAAATGCATCCGGAAACGATGAAAATAATAATGGAATCTCTGGATTTATTAGATCCTTTATCTAGAAGTGCAATACTTGATTGGAAAATTCCAAAAAAGCCTGATTCTCTCAGAGAAGGTAATAGTTTAAAGCAGAGGTTTTGGAGTAGCCAAAACTCATTAATTGTGCAGGACTTGCAGAACTGCAACAAAAGTGCTTGGATTCTGCCAAATTATTTGGCGCAGGATATTTCAAGAAATCTGATTAAATCGGGTAAACATTCTGATGTTGGAACATTTGTGTACTCTAAGCCTGTGTTATACTTTCAAATTTTTGGGTTGTTTCCATTATCGTTACTAAACCAGTTTTCTAAATTATCAGCCTCCGGAGTAGTGGAATGGTGGCCAAACTTAATTAATAGGACGGACTTGATTAGGGAAAATGAAAAAGTACCTCCTTCAAAACCAGACATTTATGGTCACATACAAGTGATTTTTATTATTTTAGGAATTGGACTTTTGACTTCTTTTTGTAGTTTACTTTTAGAAATCACCGGAATAATTTTTAAAGGCATAACAAAGCTTTTTTGTGTTATTAGTTAAAAGATATAAAACTAAACCGTATTCATCCAACTAGTATATACTTAACATTTAAAATTAAAGCATTCTATGATTTAGTTTCATATATGAAACAACAAAGAAGTTTCAAGATACACCAGAAGCCAATTGCACGAACCACATCAAACCCTGGCAATATTAATGAGCCTCTAATTGAGATGCGAAGTTCATCAAAGACACCAAAATATTATCTGTATGGACTATTAAGTTTTCATTCTGTATTACTGATTTGTAAATTTTAAAATGATAAATTGAATATTTGATTATTTTTTGTATAAAACTTTGATATTTTTACCAACCATGTTTGGATATATCACAATATGGACCGAAGATCTGGCTTTGCTTGCAAAATGTTTGCCCTTTCTCTTAACGGGTGTAAACTATTTGACACTGTATTTCATTCTCCAAGTTTTTGTAAAATGAGTCATCTCATACAATATTATTCTGTACTAAATATTATACGTTTATGCCAAAAAAATCACATTGTAAAAATCACGTTTTGCGTTATCTTAATGCTTTTATCTAACTTAAAAATCTAACAAGTATTTGAATAATTAAAATTTCATGGCTTTTCATAGTCTACTTTATTCTTAAAGGGGAAATGATTGTAAGTATGCTTAGTGCTGTCACTACAAGCTACGAAGAAATTATATACATATGTTTTATCTAATGTATCATTATTCGATTGGTGGGGTTTTGTTTTGATTAAATTTATTGCAAATATTTACAGGTATGTTATGACCGATATTTTATAAGATTTTATTTTTTAAGCTTATCCATTACAATATTAAAGTCCCGGCTATCACGTTTTGCATAATGCTACAAACTGCGCACTTAAGCTTTCATAAGAAATTTGCTTATATGCTCGCTGGAATTGTGGGCTTCATATTGGTCAGACTGAAGTTTGACCATTACATACTTTTATGAGTTAGATTGTGTATTTAACTCATAAGATACTCACATATCTTACACATATAAGTAAAATTCCATAGCTTGGCATACTCTACTTTATTCTTAAAGGGAAAAACATTGTAAGTATGCTTACTGCTATAAAGAAAATAATTACTTATGTTTTATCTAATGTATCGTTACGCGATTGGTTCTATTTTTGTTAATTAAATATATTGCACATTTACAGGTATGTTATGACCCACATTTTATATAAGCTCATCAATTACAATAATCAAATCTCTGGTATCACGTTTTCTAAAACGTTTCTTACACAATGCACACGTAAGCTTTGATAAGAATTTTTGTTCTATACTGGCAGGAATTGTGGGTTTCATATCCGTCAGAGTGGAGCTAAACCTTTCTAGTCTCTTGTATTGAAACAAGTTTCTATTTTGAAAAGCTGAATTGGAATCATCTGATTAGCTAGGGAGTACATAATAAACGTTAAAAAAACCTTTGGTTTGTAAAGATTATATTCGACATCTAAAATTTCTCGTTTGGTCTTGACAAACTTGCTTTACGAACTAAGTATAATAAGCAAAAAACATATTAGGAACTTCAGTATACCCATATTTGATATTTCAAATTGATAGGCTTGTGACAGTCTTACGTTTTGCATGAATGAGAACAATTATACAATTAAACTATATAATAGGCAATAAAGCCAAAGCCACGTTTGGGGCAAGTTGAGAAACGTTTAGGTCAAGTTGTGGTACGTTTGGGGCAAGTTGAGAAACGTTTAGGTCAAGTTGTGGTACGTTTGGGGCAAGTTGAGAAACATTTAGGTCAAGTTGTGGTACGTTTGGGGCAAGTTGAGAAACATTTAGGTCAAGTTATGGTACGTTTAGGAACCAAGTGAGGCGAAAGGCCATTCTGAAATTTCGTCGAGTGTCGGGAGAAGGGGCAGTCGGAAGTCGGGGGAAGGGGCAGTCGGAAGTCGGGGGAAGGGGCGTTCGGGTAGTCGGGATAAGGGGCAGTCGGGGGAAGGGGTTCCACCACTTAAGCCCAACCATGTAACCCTACTTAAATTAATAACCTGGGCATTTAATCCAGAAATGTCGCAAAAATGTAAAATACTATTTAATATAAAGTAGTGAAATGACAGTGCTCATTCGATTAAACTCATTATGTTGTGGTTCCCTGGGTAAATTCCATATCAAATCCTTTTTTCAGAAATTATAAAACAGGTTTATGAAATTATGAATAGTTATTTGTTTCTGATGTCTTTCGAGTTCAGTTCAGTTTACTTTTAGGTCCAAACTCAAACATTTTTTGTTAAGCTTGTTAGTTTCGAGCTAATATTTAACAGGTTTAAATAAATGCAGGATTACATTGATATGAGCCTCCTAAAACCACAAGATCATATATCCCACTTAGAATTAAATAAATGTGAATAAACTTAAAGTGGCAATTTCCAATTTCAAGTTTTAGCTAAATCGAAACAAGGTAGGAAAATTAATTTATCGAATCAAATTTGATAATAGCTTTCGCTAAAAACTTGCTTACACAATCGAATTCCTATCAGTCTTTTTGAAAAAAATACTATCATACCAGTTGGCAAATAGGACCGGAGCATTACAACAGCCCCTAAGACGAAAACATAGAACACAAAAATAAAGTCATAATAAATACGCATTGGAAACCCAGGGATACAGCAATGGCCTTTTCTAAAGCGAAATCGTCATTCAAATTGTTATTAACCATCCTTTCAACAGCCGACGTATGTTTAAGTGAAGATAAATTGGAGGTAAATACTACAATGGTTAATTTATTATCAAGTGAAGGATTTTATTCTGAAAATCCATTTGTAAGAATTTACGACGAAAATATAGACTATATTGGAGAATACGTGCTCGAAAATAATCATGGATCAAGCTCACCAACCACCACAAAATATGTCGAGAACTTACCTGTAGTTTTAAAACAGTTTGGAAACGACAAATGCTTAATTGTCATAAAAAAAATTCTGAATGCCGAAATCGAAACAAGTATTGTGGCACCCGTAATTCTACGTCGAATCGGGCTTGCAATTATAGAGCGCAATCAACGTTATACTAGAAAGCGAATGATTTGGACCTCGGATAGATATTTATCCAAACTAAAAGTCAATAAAACAGTGAAGAACATGTTCGGAATTACTCATGACTGCCATGTTTCCAAATATTTTACACCTTTTTCAGTGGGCTTAGGCAGCAACGGATATTGCGTTGGATTAAACCCCGATATTTTTTCGTCGAATTCAAAGCCATGGTTATGTGAAGTTCAAATAGATTTGTTGATGCCAAAAAAGCTATTTGTACTCGGCAAGCATACCCAAATTTTTCGATGTTGGGACTGCAATAAATTTCATTTCTCTACTAATATGCCTAAAATAAATATTTTGGTGGACACAACAAAAACTTTAAATGAATATGATGCAATTTCTGTGGTAAACTTTATGTCTAGACAGCGTAAAATAGATGGAGAACTCGAAACCGATGGATCAGATTTTGAACCAGCGACAGATCTCACAATCTTTGGTTACGTTAACTGCGAAGTAGATGCTAAAATAATGAGATTAAATCATTTTTGTCGAATAGCATCTTTAAATATTCTTTTCCCATGCAGTGACTGTCAAGACGCGTATTTAAAGCATCAACTTAACTTTGAAAACGTAGGGATTGATTCTATTAGGTCTCTGGATGAAAATTATAAACAACTGCTTACTATGTTTTTCATTGTTAATCCAGCAGTCGCAGGTGATACTTTCGGTGGACAAGTGAGCCATTTTGTACTAAATGAACCAGTTGCAACCAAATATCCAGCGAAAAACCTTCACAAAATTAAATCTAGATATCCGGACAAAATCCAATTGCTTGCTTTTGCGTACGCATCATTTTTCGCAGACCTCCTTGGAAATACCAGTTATTTTACGAACAAGGTTTTAGAAAACCATGGAAAATTTCACTACTTTCGTATGTACAATCCTTTCGTATCTGAAGATCTTTTCAAGGAACACGTAAAAATCGTTTTTAAATTTGGTCAACTCCATATAGTAAGCTGCGGATCTCGAGGAATAGAGCCAATTGGATTTTTTCAATTAGCAAACGTTTTTGAAACCAACATTTGGGTATTTTTATGTGCAACAGTATTTCTTATCGTGTTTTGTAGCAAACATCTTACCGGACGGTCCTATACATCAAGTTTTGCAAGCATTGCTAGAGTACTAGTTGAACAAGGAAGTCCATTTCCTGAAAACGACGAAGCAGTAAACAAGCTTAAATTATTAACTTGTGGAATACTACTAGCCGGACTAGTTGTAAGCAATGCCTTTAAAAGTGAAAACGTTTATAACATTGTGACTCCAAGAAAGCAAATTCCGTATTACTCGCTGGGTGAACTTATCGAAGACGACTTTAAAATATTCAGTAGGATTACTAAGTTGGAATACGATCAATGGGATTTGAACTTGGAGAGTAAATATCAAGATGAAAAAAACATACTCATATTTCACAATACTTGGAAAGTTTACGGGGGCACTGAGGTTTTATCGTTTTCGGCAAATGTTGACACTTCTGAGAAAACAGTGGAGCTAGAAAAATGTGAAATGCACCCTGAAACGTCGACAATAATAATGGAATCTCTGGATTTATTAGATCCTTTATCCAGAAGTGAAATACTTGATTGGAAAATTCCAAAAGAGCCTGATCCCTTTAAAGAGGGTAGTGCTTTAAAATTAAGGTTTTGGAATAACCAAAACTCATTAATTGTACAAGACTTGATGAACTGCAACAAAAGTGCTTGGATTCTGCCAAACTATTTGGCGCAGGATATATCGAGAAATTTGACCAAATTAGGTAAACATTCTGATGTTGGAACATTTCAGTACTCCAATCCTGTTTTATACCTTCAGTTTTTTGGATTATTTCCATTAGCACTACTTAATCAGTTTTCTAAGTTATCAGCCTCCGGAATAGTTGAGTGGTGGCCAAACTTTATTAATAGGACGGACTTGATTAAGCCAAACGAAAAAGGACCTCCTTCAAAGCCAGACATTTTTGGACACATACAAGTGATTTTTATTATATTAGGAATCGGACTTTTAACTGCTTTTATTAGTTTAGTTTTAGAGATAACTGGAATAGTTTTTAAATACATAAGAAAGCTATATAGCTCTTTTGTATTATTAATTAAAAACTTTAAAACTAAGCCATATTTAGCCAATTAGAGTGTACTTACAACATTTAAAATTAAAGCTCTTTCCATGCTTTAGTTCCATACATGGAGCAACAAAGAATGGGTATGAAAATACACCAGAAGCCGACTCACGAACCACAGCAAACCATGGCAATAGTATTGAGCCTAATATTGAGATGGGACATCAAAGACATCGAAATATGCGTCTGTATAGAGTTTTAATTTGAATTTATATTTTAAGTCCGAGATGTAAACTTTAAAATGATAAATTGAATATTTGACTAATTTTCATGTAAATTTTTGATGGTTTAACCAATTCTGGTTGGATATATATCAATAATAACTGAAGATCTTGCTTTGTTTGCAAAATGGTTTACTTTTAAATAAATGGGTGTAAGCTATTTGACTTGAAAAAGTCAAAGCATTAGATCTGTAAAGCATTTTTTACGATGATCAGTTGCAATATTCCTTAATAAGTACCATTGAAGTTTAACCACCATACTAATATCTGCTGTATACATATTACCAAATTCATAATATCTAATTTTGTCCACCAAGAATACATAATTTAATTCAGATTCATAATTAAGTAAAAAGTTTCAAAATCAATTCCGTCTGAGATTTAATGTGTTAATCTATTTTTAATATTCTCAAATAAATTCATAAGTTTGAATAATATTAAATAATAAACTTAAAAATAAATCTGCAAATTGTAGTCGCGGTAGAAATGCTGTGATTTCAGAATGTTTCCTAGCAAATAATGTCAAGCATATTGTTTTGTATTTCGCATGTACATTTTGCTGCCACTAATAACTGAAGTAAATATATTTAATCATTTCTAATCTATTGAAACGTTGAGTGATGGGATGATGGCAGGTGATTTAAATGTTGGAATTCGAACGTGGGGAGGAGCTGGCCTAGTAGCGGATTATTTGATTATCAAATTAATTAAGCACAAGGTACTTTTTACCAGATTTGAAATAAGTTTCGGTATAATATTATTGCGAACTTGTTCTTACGAAACAGTATTTAAATCATAAACGCCAAATGCGTGATGCAAACTAGTCACGAAACTCCTACAAAACTAATTTTTATAGCGATCTTTTACTGTATTTACCTTTTTTCTTAAAAACGATTTATGAATCATTTTAAATAGTTTTCTGTTGGACCAGTTCCGAATCCACTCAAAAGCATAATGACCAACTCCACAGTAAGTTGACGCTATTGTCGTTGTTAGGAAATAACGCATTGCCATTTCAGTTACCCGTTCTATGTTAGGGTATATCAATGGGATTTTGGCGACAGACTGGATATTCAACCCACTCGCTGATGTCCACGAAGTAATAATATATTGACACACATTTCTAGATTGGGTAAAAGAATCAAACCTGTGGTCATCCATGACTTGAACCAATATGTACATATGTTTTTTTTAAATAAAATGTACTTGTGAACTTGTAGCTGCTAAGATCTCTAGAATTTTTGTAACTCTCAAATTAATCGTTTGCTTATAGTTAGTATAATATCAAAACACATCATTTAAGTTTCCCTGCGTTAATAGTTCCAAAATAATACATAGTAGGTTTTACTTTTAATTAATTCGTGGCTTATAGAACCATAGCGTGTCCAAAATAGATCGATTTGGCACGAGCATTTTATTAAAATAAAACTGTTTTTCGGTTTTGGTTTAGCAATCACACACGGACTAAATTTAAAACGAGCTTCCGGGGTATGTTTTGAACAATTTTGTAAACCTGTTTGTTGTCTATCATTGGTTCTTTACTGCTGGCTTCGATTAAACGCTCAAGAAATAACCGGTTACGTGGGAACACAGCAGTTAATAAATCGTCAATACTTTTTGCTTTTCGAAAATATCTTTGAATCATATTTGGAATTGGCCCATTAAGCTCACACGTCAGTACCCGAATAATTCTAATACACTTGGCTTGAAACACAATAAATTACGAATTATTGAAAAAAACAGTAGACCAAAAAATAAATTGACTAAAAGTACTTTAAAAAAAGGCAAAGATAAATTATATTTCACAATTCTCTTTGCCACCAAAAATTAGTAACGTAATTCTGGCATTCAAAAGATTCTCACTATTTTGGGAACAACCTTTTTGAAGTTTAAAATTCTTTTTAAAAGACAATAAAAATGAAAGTTTTCCAACGAAGAAACCCTTTATGGTTTTTACTTTTATTTACATTCAGTATTTCTTGCAGTTGCTCAAATTGGCTTAAGATTACCACCAAATCGCTAAATCGAATCACACCAAAGGATCTGTTTACCGAA
>JAQFZH010003074.1:0-14695 GCA_034695485.1 Entomobrya nivalis | reverse complement strand
AAAATAAATAAGATTAGGGAAAGGTAGCGTAAAAATTCAAAAACACAAATAATACCCAAAAAGTGTCGAACTAATGGTAATAAAATATTGAGACACGAACTTCTTTTGGAAGGTGAAGGAAGGAATAATTCGAAAATGTAGTAAAAAGGGTCTAAATTTATATTCCAATCCAGTCCCTTGACTTAAGTTTTGAAACTCTGTAATCTGTAAACGTAATATTTATTATTTCAAGTAGAAATTTAAACTTATTTTAAAATTATTTTAAAAATGTTAAAATAAAACTCACATTTTTGTTCAATTTCGAACAACTGATTTAACAGTGCTTCAATTTCAGTTAACTTGAAGTAAACTAGATAGGATGCACATTGGACAAAACCACAGGATCCAAATAGTACACAAAATATAATTGCAACAACATTGATTTGAGTTAGTGGTCGGAATAATTTTAAAAGCAATACGAAAAGACAAGAGTGAAATCCAATTATAGCTGTAAACACCATTAAAGAAATGAAAAATGGAACATATTTTATTTGGTAAAGATTGTCTACTTTTAAGGAAATTTTGTGTTGTTTAATTTGAATATCTAATGGATATGCGTATAAGTGATGGAATATAATTTGGTGTAGTTTTAGTGCATTTGCAACAAAAGGCGTTGCTATGGTGTTTTTTCCCATTTTTAAATGTAGAATCTGTAACTTCGGCAGTTGTTAGCTCTTACGAATAGCAGACTGGTCAAATAAGTTCTAACTGTGTTATAGGAAGTTAGAGACCTATTTGAATACGTGGGCTAACTTTGTCTGGCCTGGCTTGCTGCTTGACCTACATTCAGCTTGAATTATTATTTTTCATACGAAATGGATGGAGAGTCGTCTGGTGGACTGAACTTTAGGTACTCATGTAGGCACGTAACCAACAACCTAAATACAATTATTAATAATTCACTTTTTTTAAACCAGTTTATTCCATTAAAATAATATTATTATTATATGCTTATTACGAAAATTATGCTAAAGTTTCAAATTTAATCAAAATACCTTGCTCTTATTTACAATTTGTATTATTGCACTGCTAATACCATACATGGTTTACATAAATACTTTCTATGCTTTTAGGAGATTAGTACTTAAGTACCAACCCGTCCATTGATTCTTGTGAAAATTTGTTTCAAATGTTCGAAGTTAAATTTAGCTGCGGTTAAACAAATTTTCTTATTTATATAAGTCACTAGAAAATACTATTAAAAAATATGCAAAGGTGTTCTGAAAATTAACTTTAGATTCTTCGCAGCATACACGTGGGATGACTCGCATTGTAAGTTAAACATTTTGTTTTAAGTTATGTCGTCAAAGGATCATATAAATAAATATGTAACCTATATACTTAGGTAAATGTTTAGATTTTTTAAAGCTTTAATATTTATTGTGAGCTCGTAACCGATATTTGGTAGCCAGGTTACGCATGGCTATATTTTTATCAAGTTTTTTTCATGCTTGTTATTACATGGCATGTCTGTTGGCTCCAAGTAGTACAATGCTTCGTTTATAGTGTGATATTAATGGTGAATTTATATTTACTCAATTTTAGATTATATTTGCTTAAATTTTTCTAAGTTGCTCAATAATACCTACGTAGATACATAAGGGAGGATTCTCGTACATGAAAGAAGCAAAGCACAACAATAACTTGTTTTGTTCTCCTTCAATATATAAACATAAATATATCCATAGTAAATTAAACATCTACTTATTGAAGTTAAAAAAGCTTGTCGTGATACACACACAAGTTTCAAACACGGGAAAAACAGATCTCCCTATGCCATCTTGTCAATGTACTATTTTAAAATAGATTTTATGACATCTTAATTAATGCATTTTTAGAATACTGGTAAAACCAAGTATCTTACATCAAATTTATACATCAAACTATGTAAATAATGTAGACAAAGAGAATGTGGATTTAAAATAGCATACATGGGTGTAGTACATTGGCAAATAAAATGCTGGATTTTTTAATGATTCTTGGAAATTTTTCACCGAAAGTTAAAAAGATGACCCAACATGAAAAACCCAAACCGTTTACATTCCAGTTTTTTATGCAACCAATTATTGACACCATTCTGTTTCTTATCAAACAGGTTAGAGATACATACATAATATTAAAATATAAGTACATGTGATAAATTGATGGTATATAAAAAAGTTGAATGAGTTTGGACTTGCGACCTTGACGAGCGTCGCCATTTATCTAATGGAATGTTGCTGTGCTAATGCAAATGATGTAAATATTTATCCAGTACACGAAACTCATTCAAATTCAAAACATCTAATTCTCAGAACAAGTTTGTTTACCAAAACCAAACCGGTTAATAAAGTTTCTAAAATTCTTCAAAATTTGTTTTGGTATATTTGAATTCTTTTTGAAATACTTTTCATAATATATTTGTACAGTTATCTAAGAAACCGCACAAAATACAAGTTCCCTCCAGGTCCTCCAGAATTTCCATTAATTGGAAATATTCTCCAACTTGTCCTCTCTAAAAATCCATTCGAAAATTTCAGTAAATGGAACTAAAATATGGAAACATTTACAAAATAAAATTCGCCACCACCCTAGCTGTAGTAAAAAAACGACGCAAAACTAATTCGAAAAATATTTTCTACAAAACTGTCATCCGGAAGATTTCCAATCGATATAGATATTTGCATATCTCGAGGACACTATGTAATTATTGAAAATGAAGAAAATCGAATGTATTTTTTGAAGTTTTTAAACATTTGCGTTATTATGATTTTATTGACAACATTTTACAGTTAAGGTATTAGAGCGAGTGTATAAGAGCAGAACAAAATATTTTTTCCTAAAACACTTCCTGATACGTGCTAGCTATCTCTAATGGCCAATAATAATTTAGCTTCGTGCTTAAAAGCAATCAAAGACATGTCGGTAGATAAAATTGATTTTAGCCAGACAAATAAATTACAACAGCTATTTACAGTATATGTTTCTGGAAAATATCCGTTCCACAATTCTATGATATTCTGAAGCCGTAGTCTGAGAAAGCTTAAAGATTGCCAATATTGTTTTAGTTTATATTATAATGGCCCCAATTTTACAGAAAATATTTCATAGTCTGGTTTTATACCAAAAAAGTTGTAATAGATATCTCCATACTAATTATGTTTAACACTATCTTTGCATTTTAATTGTGCAAAAAATTGCTCTGCTAAATTTGTGATAAGTTTGTAAACGACATTTTTTTGTTTGTAAAGCCATTTCAGTATCTTTATACCTTTGGTACTCATTGTAACAGTGAATAAGTACACTAACGTAGATATCATTTTCACAAGTATCAAGCGACTTTAGATAACATGCAGAGTTGATATATCCCATTACATTCTCTATTTATTGGTGCGCAGAGGGTTGTTTGAACCACTTTAGAGCCACTTGGACTTTGACTACTTGCTTTGAAGTTGGTTTCAAAGTCACAACTTTTGTATTTTTCTTGATGCTGCATGCCAGCTCAAGTCCTATCCCAATGAAGCATGCTAAAATGCAAACTGCCCAGACAAAGAACACTTTCCACAATTTTCCTTGGATTTGCTGCTTCATTTCTTGTTGCATTTTTTCCGCATATCTACCAGTTTTCACGTGTGTTTTACTAACAACCCTATTTTCCTCTTGAACTCGAAGTGAATGGGAAAATCCCTCGCCCTCCTTTTGCAGTCGATGGTACACACCAGTTTCCAGCAGTCGTTGGAAATATACTGCAATGCGTTCATTATTTGGCGGCATAAACGTCCAGAAAAATGTACCTCCATTTAGCGGCTCTTTTCCAAGATGACAAAGAGCCCCATTTTGCATTGATTTGGTCCCATTGTCTCGCACAGCTTCAATGAAGTTTAGCATGTACACTGGGATCATCCAATTACCACTGCAGAAAATCTTAGAGCTGTAGTTTTGCACGAGAAATTGGGCCTGTGCAAGTTTATCATCATCACTAGCCGCAGCTACATATTGCCGTGCATATGAGTTACTTGCATGTACAAATCCTTTATTGATCCAAGTTCCAGTTTCGTTTGAAGTCATGAAAGACAACCACCTCTGAACTAGAGGTGTAACATTGTCAGCCGTTACAGCTGCAGAGTAGTTGTTGCGGTCTAAATCGGCAAATGTTTTTAAAGCTTGTTCTTCAGGGGGGCTAATCAGACGACTGGAAACCTCACCGCTGTAGATATCTACCAGAACGCGAATTAGGAGTAGCCAGACAACAAAAACTAATTTATGTTTTTTGCTTGATCCACTCAATCCGCAGCAAAACACGGATGACAAAACTAGAACCAAACTCTCGTCCAAGTGCTTGGGTTCGAGAACAATCGCCAATGTCATCACTGAAATAGCAACACATATCCATGTTGTGGTATCAAATACGCTTGTAAACACTTTCATCGACCAAATGGGCTCTTGTTTCCAACGTGGCAGGTCACAGTAAAGGATGTTCCACAACTTATTGCTTGTAGGTATAAATATTGGCTTGTGTTTGAAATTTTTGTATCTCTCCCAAATCTTGTTTGGATTCAACTCACCTGCAGATAATGACGAAGGTACTGTTAAAATGGTAACCTCGTTGATGTCTTCTATTTTGTAAATTAACTTATTTAGAACTTGTTTGTCATACCAATTTATAGTGCGCACAATTGAAACATTAAGCTTTGCAGCTAGTGGTTTCAATAGCAACAGGAAAGGGACTTCTTTCGGGCGATATTCTGGAAATGGTAAATCTCCTAGACTAGTGTATTCGGATTGTTGTTTAGCAGATATTTCAAAAAGAACAAAATTAATACTGTTTAAATTGGCATGGCAGCTGTCCATATTATTCAAAACAACAGAAATATAAAACAAAGGTGGTATAACTAAGCCCCTCATTTTAGGAAATATCCGAATATGAATTTGGTTGACGTTGAGAAGGTTAGCATATATTTACAAATTCGTTTGCTTCTTTATTTATGTCGGGATAAATGTTTTTTTGGAATTATTTCCCTACTAATGGTTCACCAATTTCGTGATAAAATCTATGACCGATATTATTGAAAGCAGGCTATCTAAAAAATTGTGTGTGGTAACCTAGGCTTGGAAAATAAGACTTATTTGTTTCTGAGGATGAAATTTATGGAAAGTTTCCCTTAGAAATCGCAACATTCAAAGGTAAGTAAGCATATATTTAAGTGTCAAGAGTTGTGAAAATAAATGTATTTGGGTATCGTCAGAAATGAGCTTCGACGACTTAATAAGCACTGGCATGTTAGAAAATTAGCCACTTGGACAAAAAATACGAAACTTTAATCAAACTTGAAGAAAGCAATTACAAATGGAAAAAATTGTAATTATATCCGTGTTTTTATTTAACTATCGATTTGATAGTTAAGCAAAGGGATCTAAAACTTATTGCTTTAACAATTGTAGCAGCTCTGACACTACTTTTGTGATATATATATGGCAAAGCGGAGCGTTGTGGGGATGGAAAATATTATACGCAGACTCTATATGTAATGTAACAATACTTTAGATAATTGTATAGTATAATGTAATTATACTGTCTAATGCTTTTTCAGTAGTTTAATAAAACTAACTAACAATTTAGCTTTTTATTCTTTTGGTTTTTTCATACGCCATTTTAAACTGAAAGTGGCACTCGTATATATGTGCTTTAAAAACTTTTAGGACAACTTTCATATCAAATCAGGCATACATAATAATCCACTTTTGATTTATTATATAACACAATTTTTTACAGTTTCAGTAGAGTATTTGGGCTTCAAAAATATTTTCGAAAGTTGATATTATAGCTTTTAGTTAGATGGTGAGTTTGCAATCAATAATATAGTCAAAACAATCATAAACAGTTGTAAATTGCTTTTTAGACTGAAACTTAATTTACAATGTATATTTCAATTATCTCTTTCTGAAAAAACATCCGTTCGCTAGTCAAGTATTATTCGAAAAAATAGATATTTTGATATATCATTGGAAACCGGTTTTACTAACTTAAAAACATGTTGACACTGTAGGAATGCCGATTGGTTAAAAAGAAACTAGTTAATTTGTAAGATATAACCATGTAAAGATTATTTGTTATTTGGTTTCGGAACCAGGAAAAAGCAAAAGTAAATGTGCAAGGCTTGGATTTAATATGGCTTGAGCAGCCTCTGGGGTGATTTGACGGTTTCAGTAGCGACATGAGCAATAAACTAATATTACTACCGACTACATGTAAGTTGACATACAAGTCAGGAAAGGTTTATGGCATTGTAAAAAAATGAGTGCTTAACTAAAAAAAATGCACAGCAAATAACTTTTAAATGGCTACTGGATATCGCCTATGACAAGGCTTGCGTTAAAATACTCAACTTTGTTCAATAGGAATTTGATGAACACAAACCAAGTTTTGAGGACGTATATTCTAGAGATTTAATTGACGAATATGTTAAAAATTGCTCAGAAGATTTAGAAAAAATGAAACATGGAATTAGCATAGTTGTGGAATTGTTTGTGGCGGGATTTGAACAACATTGACATGGTTGTAGGAATCAAATCAATCAAAATCAAGAATTCCAAAATGGGTTCAGAACCGTCTTTAGATCATAGGTCAAAAAGGCCATATGTCGAAGCGGTTATCTTGGAAACATTGAGAATTTCGTCACTTGCCACAATGAGATCGATACATAGGCTTTTAGATAATTTTGAGGGCAACTAGTTTAAACTTCCGAGAAGGCTTATACATATTTCCAACTTGTATCACTGTCATTACAATAAAAAGATTTGGGGATATCCGAAAGTTTTTCGACTGGAACGATTTTTGGGCTCAAAGGTTAAGGGAACGTGTGATTCCGTTTTTGGTGAGAAAACGGCATTGTTATGAAGGACATTTGGCTATGGATATTTCCTTTATTTATTAGACGAAAATATTTCAACAATTTTTTGTTATGATTGATATGAACGAAACAATGGAGGAATACTTTAGACTAGATGTTGGGGTTCTTCTTATGCCACAGTCACTTGGTTTAGTGATTAAACCAAGATTTGAATAAGGTCTGGTTTTTAGCTTTGTATGTTGAATTAAATTTTAAAATGCAAATTATACAATGTTTTTGCTAATATAATAGTTAATTTTAAATTGTGTAATTATTTCTATAATCAATTTATTTTTATAGATTTTGTTCTTATAAGTTTCTTAGGATTCCAATATATCTGTCGCTTTGAAAATAAAATCTGTTGAACACAAATTATTAAATTTATACATATATATATTATATCGAATAAATTTTAATAATGTAGTTTTCATAATATTGGTTGTATCAGAAAAACCGCATTAGTAAGATTGGTCATCGTCACCTCTAAATAATTTATTGGTGTATCCTTGTTTAAAGTAAATTGTACTCCGGCTCTTATTGGGAGCATCCGATGTGATTTCCATCGCAAATAATAGTAATATTTCCAATTGTACTTATTAAATGTGTGATATGATGACCTCTTGTGCAAAACAAATTCCATACTTTGTTCACATATTTCCACAGCTTTCGGCAACACCAAACATACAAATGCACTTGTGAGAATGGCCAATAAATAGAAAAATATTACTAGGTAGTTTGGAAGCACAGGGCCACATTTAAGTGCAATCCACCAATATGATATTAAGATAACCTGGCCACATGTGAGCAAAATGGCGACAAAATTTCGAATAAAGCAATCGCTCGAAATTACTAAAATCCGAAGTTTACAATACAAATTGGTGCACCTTCTTTCTGAGTCGGTAGACATATTATTGAAGCATTTCATGCAATCGAGCAATGTTCTAAAGCCAATAATTATTAAAAATGCAATAACTGTAAAAAATCGCTGAAATTCAAAATTACATACAAATCCGAGAAATAATCGTAACAGAGGAACTCCAATAATTAGAGAAAGGCTACGGTAATATGGTGAC
This sequence comes from Entomobrya nivalis, assembly GCA_034695485.1. Classification (NCBI taxonomy): domain Eukaryota; kingdom Metazoa; phylum Arthropoda; class Collembola; order Entomobryomorpha; family Entomobryidae; genus Entomobrya; species Entomobrya nivalis. Next base: position 6,714 of record JAQFZH010003074.1, on the reverse strand, counting down.
GGTAAAATGAGTTCAAACGTGAAGAAAAATGGGTCCAATTCAAGTGGAATACCAACTACTGGAAACAATACAATCCATGGTGCTAAAACTAGGTGAATAGTAATTAGCAGTATTCCAGGCCAATCAAGTGACTTGTTCTTTCGAAATTTACAGTCTAAAAGTTAAATTACAGCAGTATAATTATTTTAAATTAAAGAAATTTCAACAAACAAATAATTCGAAACTTACGATTTTGTTCAAATTGAAACAGCTGGTTAAACAAAGTTTCAATTTCTGTTGACCTGCAGTACGTCAGATAAGTGCCAAACTCGAGAATGCTTGCAGATCCCAGATACACATATGCAATAACTGGCACAATCCCTTTTATATTTGATGATAATGGACAGAAAAACTTGTGCAGTGGTAAAAATACGCAACATCCGGTACCAAGTATGGTAGTAAAAATTACTAGAACAGTGAGAAATGGTATATACTTGAATTTAAAAACTGATTGAAACTTAACACATATGGTGTGATTCTCAATGATAATATCAACTGGATACGGGTATACGTTTCGGTAAATAATTTTGTGTAGTTTGTAAGCCTTTTCGACAAGCGGAGTGGCAATAGAGTTTATACTCTGCATTGCTTTTGCTTTAAGTTTTAACCAAAACGAGTTTTCCGAAAAACAAAATAAGTTGTTAGTTTCTTTTAGAAGTAAGAAAATGGCAATAAAAACTCTATTATTGAATTTATATTAGACTTGTTTTTCATTTCCTATAGTTACAGTACATTTAAAAACTGTGTAGAACTTAAATTGGTTATATTTTGCAATGTAAAAGGCAAAGTTTGCATGTATATTTTATTAATTATTGATTACTTCCTTGTAAATTGTGCTACAATGAGAATGTTGTTCCGTTATCACTTCAAATTTAAGTCGTTTTTGAGTTTTTTTAGGAAAAACACGGTTGAATGCAATTCGTAAGCTTTTTCGGACAAATATATTAGAAACAGGGTTTTTAATCTTTTAGGTTTGTATCTTTTATGATGTCAATTGTTGTAAATGCAGAGCAGGCAATACGAGCCAGTTGCCGTATAAATAGCTGTTGTGAGTAACTTTGCACGGTGGTATTATCTGTAGCACGCTTGACATGTAATTGGGACGACTTGGGGTCGAATCCAGGCTGTTACATTTACTTTTTGCTCACAACTCAAAGCTATACAAAAACATAATTCCACATAAAAATACACAAATAAAATGAGGGAACTTTGTTATTAAAAATTCAGAAAACTTCTTACTTCTTTAATTCAATTAACCCCTATAAGATTAGTCTTCGATTTATTATCTATTAGTTTATTTCACCCAACTCTTATCGCAACAAGGTTTGGAGCCACCTTTACAACTAGAGCTTTCCTTCAGGAACGTCACTGTTGTGTGAGTAATAAAGAGTGAGTCTTGACTCATAGAAAATCATTTATTTATACCAGCTCACTAGACATGCAGATAGTCAGGTAAATACCAGACAGACATCAGACACCAACCCGGACATTATATTTAAAGTTCATTGCCATCTTAAGTATGCTATTACCATCATCTTAATCATTACTGTATTTTATGATTGAACAAGCATGACATTGGTTTTCATTGCTTAGTTTTTAGTTTTGAGACAGGAACCACAGGAAATTAGCTTTTTATAGAATGTTTTTTCTATTAGTACTATATGTAATCAGGAAACTGCAGTTTGTTTAAATTTTACTTATTCATAGCCTATTACATTTAATTTTAAAAAAATCATGTAGAAATTAAATTTAGTTTTTTTTTCAATTTTAAGACAGCATATACATTTATAAACCCGTTTCCGGTATATTTATTAAATAGAATGCTGTTAATACAAATTAATTTTTATGTATTGTTTAATGCTTCGAAATACCTCAAATTAGCTAGTATTTAGGTTGATATATTTTTGGTTATTACGTTTATGAAATATTTGAAAGATGTTCATGCATACCTTGTTCCCTAAATTTCATCCCAATATTTACCTAAGCCAATCTTATACCATGCAAAATTTGCCAATCCAAAAAAATCCACTACTCTGTAATTCCTGTTTAATGAATCATAAATTTAATTAGCGTAATTTTTTGTGTGTCAAATGGGATCATTGATGGACTCCAAGTCAACATTGAAATATCACTGCCTTTGTAAAAAAAATCCCAAATAACGTAGTGACAAACGGAATAAAAAAATACACTAAGTATGTAAAACGTAGTGTGGGTTCTCTACGTTGGAAAAGTGGAAAATATGCTGAACGATTATTCCAAAAATGAGGTGAGCAACATAATAACTCTAGCTTTAATATAAGCGTTTAGAATTTAGAAAACACTCAATGTTTCCAGCAATTTTGGTAAATATACTTTACATCACACCTTTTTAACATTGTAGCTTAATCGGGGATTAAAAATACATTGTAAGTTTTTATTTTGTGTCTTGTTTCAAATTTAAATTGAAGTAATTCTTTTAAATGTCGATTAATTTATTTAATCGTTATCGTTTGCTTGTTAATATAATAGAATTATAATAGCTTGATTTTAGGTACTTTTGAAAGAAATTTGTTGAACTCCAAAAATTATGGTTAAAGCAAAGTTGACATGCCAAAAAATAAATGCTATCTTGGGCAAGTTAAGCAAGTCATGCCTGACCAGAACCAGTATATAAGTAAAGCGGTATTTATTTATAGTTATTTTTAATTAAAACCAAACAAAGCCAAAAAAAATTCAGTTGAATTTAAAATAAAAAAAGAATAAATTTATTTCAGTTTTGAAATAGAATAATATTTTATGCTAAACCGTCGATTTAAATAGATAGACATATATATCATATTGCAGTATACTTCATCTTATCGATCTATTAAAGTCGATAAAGTCATATTTATGGTTGTATTAAAAACACCGCATTCGTTAGGTTAGTCATCGTAACCTCAAGGTACTTTGTTGGTGTTTCCTTATTTAAAGTAAACTGTGCACCAAATCTTATCCGAAGCATTCGATGTGATCTCCAACTAACATAATAATAATAGTTCTTATTATACCTATTGAATGTGTGATATGTCGACCTTTTGTGCAAAACAAACTCCAAACTTTTTTCCCCAATCTCCACTGCTTGAGGCAACAACAATACTACAAATGCACTTGTGAGAATGGCTAATAAATAGAAAAATACTATTAGATAGCTAGGAAGCTCAGACCCACATTTCATTGCAATCCACCAAAATGATATCAAGACAATCTGACCACATGTGAGCAAAAGTGCAGCAAAATGTCGAACAAAGTAGTCGGCTGAATTAACTAAAACCCGAAGTTTGTAATATAAATCGATGCAGTTCCTTTCTGAGTTTTTTGGTATGTTAGCCAAGCCTTTCAAGCATTCTAGCAATGTCTTAACGCTACTCAGTGTTAGAAATAACATTACAGTAAAGAAACGCTGAAATTCAAAAACGCATACAAATCCAAAGAAAAATCGTAAAAGGGGGATTCCAATAATTAGAGGTAAGCTACGGTAATATGGCGATGGTAGGATGTGTTCAAACACGAAGTAGAATGGGTCCAATTCGAGTAGTATTCCAACTCCTGAAAGCATCACAGCGGATGGTGCTAGAACTATGTGAATAGCAATCAGCAATATTCCGGGCCAATCAATTGACTTGGTCTTTCGAAATCGGCAGTCTAAAAAAATTGAGCAACAATAATTAAATATTTTGATTTGAATGGAATATTTTAATTTTTGGCGTACTGTTTTGTTCAAATTGAAACAGTTGGTTCATCAAAGTTTCCACTTCGGTTGCCTTGCAATAGGCAAGGTAAGTGCCAAACTGAAGAATTCCTGCAGATCCCAGAAATATGCAAGCAATGATTGGTAGAATATCCTTTATATTTGATGATGATGGACAGAAAAACTTAAAGAGTAGCAAAAATACACAACACGAAAAACCGATGCTAAATGTAATAACTAGTAAGCCAATGAGAAATGGGATGAATTTGAATTTGAAAACGGTTATAAATTCAACAAAAATGGTGTGGTCTTTAATGATTATATCAACTGGGTATGCAGCATACGCATTTCGAAAAATAATTTTGTGCAATTCGTAGGCCTTTTGGACAAGAGGGGTGGCAATGGTGTTTTTGTTCTTCATTTCTGAGCTTTTACACAGGGATTTTTGACGAAGTGAGCTCCTTGGAATTTGGATTTGTTATGAGTGCTTTAGGAATCCTGGATGCCACAAAAAACCACCATTAAATATTTATTGTTTATTCGTAGATTACAACCATCATACGTTGTAAATGTGGATTTTTAAAAATAGCATGTAGAATTGAAGTAGTTTTTTGGGGCAAGGTATGTGTAATAGTTCGTTTTAAGTATGTATTCTATTATTCCAAAAGTATTTCCTTGTCTTTGGTTTAAACGCTTAAAACTACCTTAAATTATCTAACATGTTTATTATAAGAATATTTGTTGAAAAGGTTGTCCCAAATATAGTTTATAGATCAAAATAGTATTTTTATTAGAAAACATGTTTTTTTACATAAAACTCGGTTTATTTTTTTATTTTAAAGAAAAAATATAGTTTTAAAATAAAAGAGAATAAATACAGGTCATATGTAGAACATCTTATATTTTATTCCGAGCATTTTAAAATAGTATTTTCTTCTTCAGGTAGTAACATACATACATACGTATGACAATAATAAGGTACTTTTTAAAAGTAAAATTATGAAATTATAAAAATAAGTTGACCTAAATGGGTGTTGGTATTTGATTTGGCAAGAAAGCATTTCGACTTGCCATGCTGAGTCGGTGTAAGCTAAATCGACTTAACTTTAGCAGTGACTATTTTGGTTTACTTTTGAAACATGTTTATATGAATAGAGGATGACTAGAGCACAAATATAAAACGATGATGGGGTATCATATGTGTTTTTTGGCCACACTGCCTCTTAATGTAACCAAACGGTCTAACAATTGTAACTCAAAAATTCGTCAAAATGGGAATACATATACATCTCGATACGATGGAAATTGACATCTTCCTTTCATTTCACCAATCTAGCACCGATTTCTTGAAATTTTCACTTAGGAACATTAAACAACTCATATGATAACCCAAACATCCTTATATATTTGTTATCCTCTAGTGATCATGTATTCATATAAATTTGTTTCAAAGTATATAAAAATGGTCAATGCTAAAGTTAAGTCTATTTAGCCTACATTGACTCAGCATGAAAATCAAAGTATATATGCTTTCTTGTCAAATAAAATAACAACACCCATTTACTTTTAAAAAGTACCATATTATTGTCATACTTATGTATGTAGTTTTATCTCAAGAAGAAAATAGAATTTAAGAATGGTCGGAATAAAATATTATTTATTTTACCAATGACATGTATTTATTCTCTCTTATTTTAAAAGCATACTTTTTCTTTAAACGTAAAAGATAAACCAAAGTTGTATGTCAAAAATATGATTTCTACTTAAAATATACTTTGGACTATATATGGGGCAAAATTTTCAACGTATTAAAAAAAATAAACATGCTAGCTAATTTGAGGTATTTTTAAGCGTTTATGACAAAATACATGGAATTACATTTAGAATAATAAAATATATATTAAAAACGAATTACTACACATACCTTGTCCTAAGAAAACAACTTCAGATCTACATCGATTCTAAAAACGTATTGATTTAGTGTAAACAGATAATTTGGGATATCTCAAAAAATATGTTATTATGTGATTGCTTCTTAGAGACTTATGAGTACTTTATGTAATCAGGAAACTCCAGTGTAAACATATCAGTACTAAAATATGTTATTTGATTATTTGGGTATTTATAGCCTACAACAAATATGTTTTTTTAGTGTAATTTAAAATATCATGTCGAATTGCAATTTTAAGGTTTATTTTTTCTATTTTAGGGAAACATATATATTATTCCGTTTTTAGTATATATTCTACTAATCCAAATATATTTCAATGTGTTTTGTTCCATGAGTACTATTTTTGTTCTTATGCGGTAAATTTATAATTTGTTTAGCTACTTCAGCAGAACTAATACCGTTGATTGAATTTTGGTTTACAGTTAAATTGAAAGAATTGTTTTATTTTCTTATAATTATATTTTTTTGAAATTGGTGTTATTAATTATGACCAAGTAGCTCACGAAACTATTATATTTATAAATATTAATATCCCAACAAAAGTTTTTTAATTTTGGACGTATTTTCATTAAATTGTGATTTATAATGCCTTGTTTGTCAATTAAAAGTAGTTCATTCGAAAACAATATTTCCATGAAAATAAACATATGTTTTTTTAAACTTGCCGTCATCTCAATAAATGATTCCTAAGAAACTTTGTGTGAAATTACGGATTTACCAGCAAAATCGCGTTAGTTACATTTGCAAGTAAAACGTCAAAGAAAAACATTGGCATATCTTTAGTCAAAGCAAATTGTAAACCAATTCTAATTGGTAACATGCACTGTGCTCTCCATCGAAGAAAATAGTAATACCTTTTATTACACTTATTAAAGGTTTGATGTTGCGATTGTTTAAGTAAAACGAGCGCCTTACTCTTCTCACTTATTTCAACACAACTGGGCAACATAAATGTAACACAAAAGGTAAATATTACTGTTACCACACACATAGCAATATGAAATATTATTGGAAGTGT
>JAQFZH010003073.1:0-14698 GCA_034695485.1 Entomobrya nivalis | reverse complement strand
GATTTCCAATCCAATTTGTTGTTTAAACAACATATTCAATAGTACGTAGTATATGTTTGCGCAATTATTTGAAAACACAAAATATTATGCACGCATTAAATTGTATGGACAATAAAGCTATTTGTTTTACCTCGTCTGCCGCTTGCCACAAGTAAATCGCTAGAATAAGTTGCAAGATCTTCACCACCAGAATTATAGTGCCCACTATCAAACCACCAAGAGCTGCGAGAAAAATTGACTATGAATAATTTAAATCCTCAAACTGAACACATATACATACAACCTTATGTGCATACAAACAAAGATAAAAAAACGCTCAATGTATGAATTATTTACCTATTTTTGTTCCTCCTCCAGTTTCAGCATCTCCTCCAGTTTTAGATGGCCCAGTATTATTTAATGGCACAGGTTCTTGTTCAATTACAATAAAGTTGGTTGCACTAGTAATCAAAATAACGATTGCTACTGCAATGAAAACAGAAGTCCAAATCTGCAAAATGACAAACAAACAGATATGGTGTTTGGTAATAATACATGTTATGTAATAATCAAGCCGGTATAAGTAAGCCAAAAATTATTTTATTTTCAGTAAAATTGATAGTGTATGATCAAGCCAATAAAAAATAAATATTATTATCAAAAATAAAATCCTTTTCAAACTCTTTTCGTGCATGCAAACCAATATTCATATACACATTTACTTCGAACCAGGAAACAGGAAGTAACAGTTTTGTATAGGTACATATAAACTTTGTATCACAAAACAAAATATTTCCTCAACTTACAATGCCAATGAAGGCAACGAGTTTAGTAGCTGAGCGCAAATCTTTTCCTAAGCACGGATGTGGCATGATGAAAAGTGTAGATGAAAGTTGCTGCTTTCACCTCGTTTTGACGTTGGCAAGTTTGCAAATGTAGAGAAAGTTTTGAGAGAGTCACAAAGCGCAATGTGGAGCTGTAAAATCAAAAAAATTAAATAATGTATTCAAAAGTTTGCACAATTTTTTTTATCCAAATCGAATAATAGCCTAAATCAAACTTTCTACTTATTCCATGTTAGTTTTTTGTGTTTGTTTGTGATCGTAAACCACGAACTGGGAGAGAGAGAGAGAAAATTACGATAAAGTTAAACTAATTTTCTAAAGGGAAAATGTAACTTCATTTGCGGTCATGCAAAAAGTTGAAGCACACAAGCCCACTAGATAATGATCATGATCACCTTCCACATATACAACAAGTAGAGAGGAAACGAGAGTTTTCTCAAATAATTCTGCTGGGATCGTCGGTGGAATGAATGTTGCAATGTTGGTGTATTTAATTAAGTATAAAAGCTCTTGGAATATTTGATCCTTATGGCCTCTCCAGATCCAGATCCTTGGATATTATGTTTCCAGTTGAACAGTATTACATGTAAACATTAGAAAGGTTTTGGAATACACTCCATTATTTTTATATAACCAACTGCTATCATAATAAAATGCGGAATTTTTATAGTGTTTATAATAAGAGTTAATGAGAATATATGAGTCTACATGTATGTACATGTTTTTACTTTTTCTACAATCTTTTGAAGCGTTTTATATGGTTGATGGCATTTGTCCGTTTACTGTCCAATGCATTACTTTTACGATTGGATGTCTGCTGCGAGGCCATTAAAACAGGATATGAGGATCATATAGGCTATGAGGCTTAAAAACATTACACCCGCAACTGATGAAGCCAGAAGGCAGTTGATGTCGCTTCTTATTTTCAAACATTATCTAAAAGTGTAACCCATTAGACTCAACTGCCATTCGCTGTCGTCGGTCTATAATCAGTTCATTTATTTAATCGCTTCTCATCTCTGCACCACAGCCACTCAATCGTCGGAACGTAATATCGCGTATGCTTTCTTCCTTTGGATTAATGATGTTACATTAATGTATAATATGGTATCTGTGTATTAATCTTATTAATAAAGTGGTGGTGGTGGTAGAGGATCTCGTCTCCAGTAGTTGAACCAGAATGACCCTGAGTGCATATCTTAATGTGGCTCTAAATGGGCAAAGGGCACTTGAAAGTTTACGCTTCATGTGGGAAAAGGTCTCTATATCTAAATGATTAGTTAAGATAATTTGCAATATTTTTGAAATAAATATATAGGCTTGTTTCATTATCCCACACATTTTATGCACATATCTCTCCCTCATATTGTGTACTTACCATTAATATTAATAACGAAGAATCGGATGTCATTCCATGTCAAATTGGGAACAACACTAGTTTCATCTTTTTAATTTCAGCTCATTAATATCACTCAATCTACTTTGGTAAAAATAAAAATGTTTACGACTGGTTGTATCAGGATCACGAGAAGACACATTTCATCTTATGATAAAAAGTTTATTTCACCCAAGGGAATTTGTTTATGCACACTTGAAGAAGAAAAACGAAAAATGAGATAAAGCAAATCTCAAAGTTGGCTTGATTAAATTTCTAATAAAATGTAAGATGGAGATGAAGTAAATAATGTACGTAAATAATATTCCAATCTTCAGTCAGGTAGAAAACAGTTGGGATTTATTCTACTTTAGTTTTAATTGAATAGAGTACATACAGTACATATGTAAAGAGTGCTTAAAGTCTTATTGCGCATAAAGTATAAAATAAATGAAAATTAATTTCTTTTATGCATTAAATCAACTATAAAGATAAGCAGAAAACTTGCAATGTTTTTACAACCACATTTTTATCGTTATGTTAGACACATAACAGATTATTATTATTCACAGGAACAAAGACATCTTAACTACATATCATTATTATCATTATAGTCATAACTATAAAAGCCGATCCGCTAAACGTTTACGGTAAAAACATCCGATTCACTTGATTTAACCAGCTAGAACGTTCCATACGCAACATACACGTCAGACAAAATCGACTTTCATGACTTACACTAGATTAGCTAGACCTGTCCTTGTCCTCATTTCATTGCAATGTAAATTTTTAATAGTACATTAACAAAACACTATGCTACTAATCATAAAAACTATTATTCAATATCTAGTTTCTAGAAATGATTTATGAATTCGAAAATTTGGAATTCTTTGAAAGCTGGAAAGTTTTTTTCTCCACCTTTTCTTGGAAAAGTCATAAAAATGTTTAAGCCTTTTCCTCCTTTTCCTTAAGAAAAACTGAACCGGAGGCTGTGGTTCCCTCTCCATCATCATTTTTCAGTTCTTGCATGAATGCAAAAATAACCCACATCAAATACCTGAAAACATTCAAAGAAAAAATGATTACTTTTTCTTTCCTACAAAATATGCTGTGTCGTTGTGTAACCAACAATTATGGATATTTTTGGTTGACTTACCAGTTAATAAGAATTTCAGATACAGGAATGATAACTCGCATCCACATTGGTGTGTCGTCTTGCACAAGGCTGTCTCGTACCGTTGTCTCAAAAACAATGAGAAGCACTGCGACCAGGATGAGTACGCAGCCAAAGAGAAACCAAATCTGGCATTTCTTGTAATCTCTCTGGGAAATGAGGCAGAAAGTCAAGATGAGAAAAAGCTTTGATGATATAAAAAAAAGAATTCTAAAATCGGAACAATTTTCTATGACATACCTCCACTGATCCATACAGGAGAAGAATAGATACGCACAACTGGACAATTTTTATGATTACTAAAAGGATGCTGAAGAGAAGCGTAATGGTAACTGAAATGACAATGATACAAAAAAAAACATTGAAATCTTGTCTTACATAAAAAACATCCGAATAAACTTAGTATGCAGATAATGAATTCTATATATATACAAGAATTTCACCGATATAGTTGACGTCCAGTAGTTTATGGCTGGGATTTTCAAAATCTGTTGTCATAATGGTAACTTCCTCGCTTTCAAAAGCCATTGCAGCTATTAGCTCGATAATCGATAAAATCTGAAATACACGACATAAAAATATATACAAGAGTCCACTGACCTGTATATAGTATTCTAGAAAATTTTATGTTTAAAACTGAACAACTAACAATATCGAAAACAGCCACCATCTTCGCAGATTTTTGAAGATCACGACCACAGCACGGGTTTAGCATTTTGGAGCTGGATTTGACTCACTATTTTAATTCCAAAACAAATGCAAAAGTATCAATGAAAAAAATTACGATTACTTAACTAAGCCCACTTCTTTAACTTATTTGCTTGCTCTTTGCTCCCTAACGAGAAATGAAACTCTTGTAGTATTGCCCCGATTTGTTGTCTGTATACATACCTGGATGGAAGCAACAAGCCGTAATCGGATTCTATTGGCACCACACCGTTCCTGTATACTTGTGTACACGAAATAAACAAGCTATTGCAAAACAAGATATATGCAAACAAAGGCTATGAATCAGATTCAAGAGAACACTATGCATAGACTTTTGAGGCTTAATTTTGATTCAAAAAAATTAATGTTCTTTTAATCAGAAAAAAATACAAAGCGCCATTAAAAAGTACAACCTAACCGGAGGAGGCAGGCGTCAACTATAATAAAAACCAAATAGTGAAATGCCACGACAAACTATTGCATAGTCTTGTTAAAAATTTCCCTACATATTTACTATCCTTACACGATGATGCCCTCTTGTTGTGCATTTAAAGCAAACTAAAGTAAACTGGGATAAACTATTATAGACTATTTAAAGTATGAAGTGAAATGGTGTTGTGAAATAATAAGACCAATTCGCAACAGAATCTCTCATCATCAAGCTCTGTCCAGTTAAAAAAGTAGCTTGAATGACTGTATGGTGACAGTATTTAGTATGTAGATCATTATATTATGGTTCTTCTCATGCAAACACAATTTGGTTTTGTTATGGGGTGATACGTGTTCATGCTGTTAGTGTTTGGGTTATATATGGAGACATTTTGTCAAAGGAGACATCTGCAGATTGTCCATAGTGCTCCTGTTTCTTGACTCTTGACTCGTTTCTTCCTCTGGTACACATTCTGAGTATCTTTTAATATAACAGTGCGCTTGTGAACCTATATAGACCGAAATTACTTACGTTGCTTTCTTTATCGTCTCTATAAAAGTAGCAGATTTTGTTTTGATACGTAATTGGGCTCTTCTTCCCTGCCTGAAGCTGGACACATTCTACTCTTTTTAATTCTGTCACATATTTTCATCCTTGTTTTAAATGTACGCTTTAAAAAGTGGGATATAATTAACACTGATCATAGTGATCATTCATGCCTGTGTACTAGTCGCCCCTGTCTCCGCATCATCACCAAGAGAATTAGCTTGAGCATACCACAATCACATTATATATATCTACAGCTTGTAGTAGAAAGGATTGATCTCTACATCTTTGTAGTATCTAAGCTCAAACTGTTCAATAACTTGTCTTTTAGTGAATGTAATGAGCAAAGAGGTGAATAAATATAACATTGTGGGGTTAATGGTGGAGCGCGACTGACTACTAAATTACTTCATCAGCAAGTAGCCATATAGCGTTACAGTTAAAAGAACCAGCGATTGATTCGTCCCCTATATGCTCTGCAAGCACATTAAATACTATTTTCCACTTAACCAACTTTCGTAAACAAGGTTCACATTTCATATTAATAGTTAAATACATTTTGTCTGGATTTCGCTGGTGTGTTACAAAAATTTACTATGTTTGCATCAGTTAATTTTGTTTTAACTATAAAAGCTTTTGACTTTAGCTTATGCAATTACATTATTTTAACGTAAGCATAAATATAAAAGGAATGCGAAATGTTGCACGTTGCCTCTCACTCCAGCTTGCCTGGCCATCTCTTTTGTTTCCATATCGAATCTTGAAATTTTTCGACGGAAACAAAAAAAAGAGGCTTACATAAAACGGTTTGAATGAAATGTTAATGAATGTACCCAAGTCTGTCTCAGTCAATTGAATCCGGGGAAATGGAGGAGATTACCTTCCGGATATCGTCATGCATGTAAAAGTCTATACCTATTTTCTCGGTGATTTTTAAAGGCTTTTTATTTGGCTGGTATAAAGTGCTTTCTGTTTTTTCTCGTCTTCGTTCCATTATCTCAAAATGCAAAAGTGTGTTTTCATTCCATGTTTACTCACTTCGTCCGTACTTGATCGTATCAGACAACTAGAAAAGAACCTTGAGTGGAGCTGGAGAAGCATAGTTGATAACCTCGAAATAATTTTTTTTTCTAATGATGCTACGTGAGCTCTTCTACTTGTAGTTATATGATATGTATATTAATTCGTATTTTTATCTCCGGTGACATATTATATTACACTATATAAATATTTTGGTGAGTTACGATTTATTTCTGTAATATGTCCACCATTTCATATTCACCATTTCATGAGATCATTTATTGTTAATGCAAAGATGTAGTTTTAAACTCTGACTTATTATTGCTAGGGTCAGATTTTGCATTCATTATTCAATACTAACTACTTCATCACATTTTACCTTTACCAATATTATATTGAATTATTGCAAGTAAGTTTGTACTTTTGTAATTCTTTTTCGGGAACAAATCCATACATAATTAGGCTAATATTAAACTGCTGACGTATTCTTTTGAATTATCTGCTTAGTAATCAAGTTAGCTGGTAACTAATGAAGATGGGAAAAATGACTCACTGCTTTCATTTTTGAACAGAGGTTCATTAGTTTAGATTTAAATTAAAAAACAAGTAATAACCTGGAAACCAAATAATAAATCCCTTTGACAAAAAAATGGCTAAAATTTATGCTTTTGTGGGCAGATTCTATATATATATATAGTTCGTCAATATTGCATCCCAATGTACGAAATAAAAGTGAAGTAAAAATGTATAGTAACGAAGCACTTCATAAACGTTTTAAATGATAATATTGCTGATGCTAATTAACTCTTACCTTAATAACTGGCAGGCAATATATTGATATATAGTTCACAAATCATATTTTAGATCGTCTTTATTTTTAAGTTAATACATGAGACGCTAATTACAAAAAAATAACAACCACAAATCACACGATCTAATTGTTTTATAATCTATAATTATCTAACTAAGCTCTAGTTCGTTTTCAAAATATTATGCTATAAAAAGTCCCCTGGGAAGAAGGTTCAGACTAGCATAGTTGACACATTTTAGTGTATTATATCAAAAGACTAAACCTACTTTAATACAATTTGATGTATAACAGTGCAAAGAAAAATTAACTTTACAAATTAATTACGAAGGTTCGTTTACAAAAAGTACACACTTCTTTCACAAATAGAACAATAAATATAGCACCTAAGTTGCATCATCAATTTTTCGATGAGGAACACAAACAAAACAAATATAACAGATATTCAAGGCTATTTTAACCTATTCGATGTAAAATAATCATTTATGTGATAAAATCTCCATCACAAGTTACTATCCTACGTTTAGGTTTTGTTTTGACGTAAGTGTATTGACAGCACAAGTCAAAGTTAGGTCGTTGTTCTGGATCTGACTTCCAACATCTTGTCAATAATTCATATCTAAAAGTTACAAAAATGAAGGTCTTATTTAAGCTGCTTTTCAAAAGTTAAATAATAAATTTTGCAAAATCCTCTAAAATGTCTTACATGTAGGATGGGATGCGACTATCTGCATCCGGCCTCATACCATCCAATAAAGTCAAGGAAAATATTTTTGAGTACTTTTCGAAAGACGGATATGGATCTAAACCCATTGTAAATATTTTCCACAATACAACTCCGAAAGACCAAATGTCGCCGGAAGTTGTAAAGTCATTCCTTACTATTGCCTCTGGAGCAAAGTATTTCCAACTGTGACAGTCCTGTGTACAGCAAAAACAACATTTGTTCACATAAAAATTAATTGTAAGTATTTTAAAACAAAAATAGCTTCTTATATATGGTATTTATAGCTGTTTTATGTACCCAAGTATCTGGGGTAAAATTATCCTTATCTGTTAAGAATTGAGCAGTTCCATAATCGGTCAACTTGACTGTTCCATCATCATTGACCAAAATGCAGTCACAAGTTAACAGTCCATGAACAATCTATAATATGCATATTAAGTTTAATTACATATATGTTGTTTTTCAGAAGAAGAAAATAATGTCATCTGAGGAAACAAAACTTACTCCTTTGCTAGATATGAACTTCATTCCTGAGCTTATTTCATATGCCCATCTATAAAAGTCAATAAGACTGCAAGGCAAAAATACATTAAATTAGTCACATTGCATCGAAGCGACTTTCGTCGTAACAAACAATTAGCTAGATTCACTTATTTCCTTACAGATCCTCTCTAATTAATGTTGAAGATGCCAAATCAATCGAGGTCCTTTTTACATCATCCAAAACCATGGTCAGTGTTCGATCTCCACAATTCTCAAGGATCATGTACAATTTACCTATATAATTGTAAATTAATTTCTATATTTAACAATACGTTAAATAACATTTTGTAGTAAATATATACACACAAACACACATATTTGCTTTTGTTGATCAATTTCATATGAAAAGCACCAAATTACGTACCACTATTCATTTCTTTGGTATATGCTCCAAATATAGTCTGTAAATTGTCATGTTGCCCTACGAATTTCAACAGCTTCAGTTCCTTCATTAATCCACGAAGTGATTGAAGATCACCTGGAAAGTTTGTTTTAATACAAACTTTGATTTTTTTGTTGCTGTGCTGAAGCATCCCTTGAAAACTGAATCCATTGTGGCATTTCAAACTTTGTTGGTGTGGACTTAAGCCTGTCAAAGATTCGAATTAAAGCAAGTGACGAACTAGCCGTTTATATTTATCGATTTATACATCGACACAGCGAGTAATGATCTGTTACATACTTGCAGAAAAATGGGCATGCGAAATTTCCAACGTTTTGTCATATGGCCAAGCATGGTAAGCAACTCGCTCGTTCCTTTTTACCAACGTAGGTATTCCTTTGTAAAATCTTTGTACTTCATCCTCAGATATGCTTTCTCGTTTCTTTTCCTTTTCATTTTCCGAATCAGACTCATCCAACTTCACTTGTAACTTGAGCTGTTTTCCAATATGTCTTAATGTTGGCAATGTCACAGAAAAATTTAGTCGAAGCCCATAATACAAAATAACTGTCAATCTGAAAATTTCTTGCAGGATAGCGCACTTGTCATCTCGCATGCGGAAATTGTTGGTACATATTATCGACAAAAATAGCCATGCTGGCATGCGTATAATTGTTTGAAGGTATACATCCTAAAAAAACACACATGAAAATGTAAAAACGATCATTCCTATACAGCTTCAAACTTTTTAATTTAAAATTTGAAACTGAATTCATTCCAGAACATACATACCTTCGTAAGAACACAATGTGTCAGTAGTGACGTAAGTATAAAGACATCTCCCGTGTTGTGCAAGATGTCTGGAATGGCTGGCATGGATAGCGCAAATGCTGATATTTTTTGTATTTTGGATTATCACGAGCACGTTTCATGCACAAAACCATAAAAAGAAATAAAAGTATTGCACAAAAAATAAAATATATTCCTCCGTATGCATCTCTGCATTTTCACATGAAAATTGATCTGTGCAGAACAACCATTTAAAATATTGTATATCGAACATACCATCATCAAACACCGTAAATGTTGAATGTGGCCGGGAGTCGTTAATTGACATGTTAAGTGTTCTAGCTACTAATCCGTATCTAATACCTAAAAAACAATCGCGAAACCACTTAAATATTTTCATAGTTAAAAGGGTATACTAAATTTATTAATTAAATTAAACTGGAAAAGTGGGCGGTAGCTGCTCGAAATGAATTAAATGTCAACTCAACAAAGCGTAAATACTGATTCAGCATGTAAATATTTATTAAATACCACATTTTCAAAATATCCGTCTCTCCCCCTGCCCAATTATGCTTTCGCAAGTCTCGTCTGCTTGGCTGGTTGGTGCTGATGATCCGTTCTTGAGTTGCGATGAGTAGCTCACAAAAATCGTATGTGTATATAATTTCGCGAATCACTGCAGGTGGCCCAAAGAGTCAATGAAGATAAAAAAATTGTTACAATGAACATGTTGTATAGGTATAAAAAAATGTATGGAGACAGGCCTTATAATAAAAAGTATATTGAGCAAAATTTACACATATGAATTCACACCGTTGCGTTGTTTGCAAATGAATGAATATGAGAGATCTGCACATGAATATTCTTTGATGAGATTAGGTATTTATCCATTTACCATGTTGGTTTCGCACTAATCTTATTGATGAACTCCGCTCTCCTCGTCAAAAAGTCCCAAACTCTTTATGTTTTTGTGATATGTTACCAATTAAACGCAAAAAATCCTTGATCTTCCCTTCTTATTCTACGTGCGTACGCGCTTGTTAGTTATAAGTTATAAAATAAAATGTTGTTATGGTAAAACTTGTCATGATTCCATTCCAATGTAATCTAGTACTAATTTGGTAGGCACTGACAAAACCTCAATAGGTTTTCCCCTAGTATTTATACATATCTTATTCTTCTTATCTTTCTTACATCTTAAGAATATAAACCAACATAACAACAAAACAAGCATGGGGTCGGTATTGCATGAATTCATGGAAACCTCATTCCTTTTAATTCAGCTCCTAACAATGCTTTGATATGATATATGATATGAAGTGAAATCATCGAAGTTATATAAGGAAGGATTTTTTACATTTTTAGAAACAAACGGATATGGATGGTTGAGAATATTATGAATTCGCAAGTTCATTTTATTGCCAATTGCAAGGATATGTTGAATATATTTCAGTTGTCTGTATGAATATAGTGAACGCAAATCATGGAAAGAGATACCTTCACTTTACGGGTTGGTTCTCCCACATCATCATCGCCTCGCCATTACGATGGAAAATCAGACCACACTTGTGTGGTGCACAAAGATATGTACGTATGCGTGTCTGTGTGTGTTTCTGTGGCCAGAAGGGATTGATAAGATATGTATGTACTCATGCCACATTACAAACTGAAGTGTGTAATTGGGAATTAAGAATATCAGCGTGAGGATGAGGATGATGATGACGGCAGCTCTTTATTATCCGTGTTTACCTGAAGAACAGAATACAAAAAAATATTCGTCTACCTATTTCAGGTTAAGGTATACCAGTGAACCTTCTTTTGCAAAACTAGATAATTACAATATACAAATGATCAGTAAAGAAGAAATAGTGGTACACGCACATGATGTGATGTGTGGATAGGTAGGTATAGGTGCAGGTGGACCAGAGAGTTGTCAATTTTTTCAAACATTCACTATCACTAACCTAATTGAACAGAACCAGACGTAATATTTTTTGTATGAAACTGTAAATAACATTAACTGTTAACATTTTATTATAACATATAAATATCTAGGTGGTGAATGAATGAGTTGGCATTATAAGGTGCATGGCATAATATTTTATATGCTAAATTATTTTCTAGATTATTTAAATAAAGTCGAGTAATAATTCATAACAAAAAAATATATTTTAAAAGAAATAATTATAAGAAAAAGAGTAACACGTTGAAAAAGGAAATCACTTTTCATTCTTTTACATGATCATGATATGACTTCTGAGCAAATAGCCAAGGTAGAAAAGCACAAAATTTATTTGAAAATTGTCTGTTGGATGGTTCTGTGGCAGCTGAATCTGCTGTTGAAGTTGTAGCATGTTCGTTTTGGCAGCTTCTATACCACGCTTGGTAGCCACTTGCTAGAAGGAAGCTCAACATGACAAGAAATCCACCAAAAATACTAAAAGTGCAAAAAATAATACATGCTGCATAATAGTTACAAATAAATTGGTACACAAAATATTTAAATATGAAGAACAAGTAAATTACTCATATATTATCGGGGTAACCGCGTCCCGGAACCCTTGCCGGCTAAGTTCCCATAAACATGACAAAATGAATACCGCTATCCGTGTCCTCGTAATGCTGGAAAATTCTCTGGGCCGATCATCATCCCGCTGCCAAATAAGGGAACTTAGTTTTGATTCTAGAAAAAGAAATATTGTACCCAGAAAAACGACGGAAATTAAACCAGCAACCCATCCTACAGCTCGTGCATCCAAGCGAAGGTTAAAAGCTGAGCCCATGATCTCTTTTGTTAACAAAGAATGTATGCATCCAAAAAATGCAAACGAAGTTCCAATCATGGATTCCTTGACGCGTTGTTGACGAAGTTTTGTCAAAAGCAATGAGGAAGGTATACTAAGAAGCATCACCCCAACTGATGCGCCCACTCCAATCTGCATTAAAGATCTCCAGATAAGTAAACCATTGATTTGCATTGACATCATAATATTTTAATGCATATTTTTAATGTTACACGGACCGCAGTATCAGTTTTGGCATCTTCGTCATCAGCAATAAAAGCTGGTATTGCAGTCACAGCGTAGCCAACGTAGGATATTATCGACAAAATTATAAGCTCCAGGCTGAATCTCCGTGTTTCCAAAATATAACGAATGAGTAACACAACCGCATCAAATCCAAATGACAATGCAAGAGATATGCTTATGTTTAACTTCTGAATTGAAAGTAGCTGAAGAATCATCGCTACGGACGTCAAATTGCTATGAAGCTGCAAAAAATGTAAAACTGGTCTCACAACTGCTTACTTAAATAAACAATGACATTGTCATAATTACGTAAAAACAAAACTCACCATCGTCAATCCAAAAGTAACCCATTTGGGCATTCCTGATTTGTCATTCTTCTCAACACTCCTCGACCTCGACACATGATTTGCATTGGATGCGTCATGATGATGATCTAATTTTCCTTTAGATTTTTTAGGAGCACAAAAGAGATCTGAAAGCAGTATTCCAAATGATGGCCAAAACACTCCTTGAAAGATGAAAAAGCTTGCACTGAATAACTGAAAATCTGACATGGACCAGTCGACAAAATGTGCTGCCGTACTGAAGAACACTGCAGGAATTGTAATCAAAAGTATTCCAATGAATCGTCGTCCCCAGCTAATTTCATAATTGAGAGGGGATTGATGAGGTAAGGCATTTGATGATCTTCCAAGACTTGCACTTTCATGTCTACCGTAAGTGAGGTCATTATTCGACACTTCATTTGAGTTTCTCAAAATATCAGAAAGTGATGGAGGAGTTGGAATAGTATTAGTTGTTGGTAGCACGTTGTAACTACTGACTGGAAGCACTGCCGGTGATGGACCATCAAGCTCACGGATTTCATCTTCACTAAAATGACTTCTACCTCTTCGTTGTTCCACTTGAGACAATGATGGTTGCGACTGCGACAGTCGTTGAATATTCCTTTGTTGTTCGAAATCGTTGTACAGCTCAGGTGGAAGATAAGGAACATCGTCACTACTACTGTCCTGATAATTCATTTTTATATATTTTTAAACAAGGAGACGGGGAACGTAACTTTTAAGGTGGATCGTTGGATGTTAGTAGAAAAACACCAACACAGGATGAAACCGTACGAGAATGAATTAAGACAAGTTGTACAACAGAGTGCCAATTAGGTCTTTTTGTCCTTTGTTGTTAAAATGCACTAATGTGCTGATTCTTATGCAAGGTTCTCCTCATCATTAAGCAGGAAGACATTAACTTGTAAGTGGAGTAGCATTTCTAATTGCTACTCATATTCTATGGAACGACAAATAAACAAATTGAGAAAGTGGCTATCTACAAAAATGCAGCAGTAGATTTTATATAAACGTTTCTCAAGAAAAAATAACACATCGCGTTACGCACTGATGATTTTTTCCTTTTTAAACTTAACAATAAATATACTCACTCAGTAGCAAAAATGATTAATTGGAAATATTATTTATATTGGATATTGTCATGCGTTCTTAATAAAAGTAATAATGATTCGGGGTCAATAAATTGTTTTTATGTTAACTTTTTAACCAGCGATTATTATGAATATTCTATTTGATCCAAATTTACATACGTTTGTAATTGTATGTTTGGTTACTTTACTACTTTGTACACATGATTTATTGCGAATTTTGAATAAACTGCAGTAATTATAACCGATACTTCTTATGAGTCACCACACAGGTGCGTACATGATTTCTTAGAAAACAACACGTAATCACGTTCCATTCCTTTGTTACACAGCATTTAAGCGAACAATTATTGTCGTGTAGGGGCTGTACATTAATTAAGTTGTACGTTGTTGTAAATTTTAAAGCCCCATATGTTGGAAAAGCTCAGCAAATGAACTTAGGTTTAGGTGACACAAGTAACTACTCAAAAAAGTACTTTTAGAGTGACTAATGGAAAAAAATCTTATCCTTTTAGTAGGTTTCCGCAGCAGATGTGCACAGATAAATGACAAAACATTTCAATCATGTATAAATGCAAAGCGGTTAGAATCGTTATCATCTCATTGTTTATTCAGCATTCAGTATATAACCTATTCTGTGCTTATCTATTTTTGGCCAAATATACAATGTTATCAACGAGCAATAATATCACCAGAAACGAATTATTTTTGTATATTCATATAGAATTACGATACCCATGCATACATATAAATCAACTCTTTAAATAAAATAGAATGTTTGCGTGTCTGTCCGTCCGTATAGTGTAGCATTGTAGCAAAGCGAATGCAAGCAATTCGATAGCGAGTTTGTTACGCAATATGTACGTTGTATTCGTCATTTCCATATTCATGCACAAACTATGTTAATC
>JAQFZH010003072.1:0-14699 GCA_034695485.1 Entomobrya nivalis | reverse complement strand
CCCTATGTGGTATCCTATACTATACAGATAAAAAAGTGTAGCATATGGGGAGGGGTCCAAAAATCGTTTTTACTTGGTTATCGAAAACTTTAGTTTTCGGGCGTTCTGCTCGTGTAGGTATATATTTGCAGTACACATACTTAGACTTGTCGTATTTAGTTGAACTGTTCCGTGCACTTATAATATCAAAACAAGAAAAATTTGTCTTCAAAATTAGTGTTTAAGTTACTACCGAATGGTATTATTATCTTGCTGACAAGACAATATAATATGAACCCAATGAAGTTCTGTTGTAGTAAAAACCAAAAAGCTGGTGATTCGGCTAGTAAGGATTTTTCTGATTCAAATAACAAACTTGGAATGTCGTCATCATTAGACAGTATGGAATATTGTGTGTTGTGTTCGAAAAAAGTTTTCCCAGAAAACCTTCACTCGTTCTCCTGTGAAGATGGCTTAGTGGAAAGTAGTGTTCCAAAAGCGGAGGTCACGTCACGCTTTTTAAAAACTTTCAACAGAGTTTGTCGGCTGGTTTATGAAGCGGGTGATTATTATTACTATGAAAATAAAAATGAGTATTAAATCAGTTGCATGTCTAATAGATAAAAAATGAAAACGGAAAATTTGACCATATGATGTTTTTATTATAAATTAGATGGAACTAATGGAAGTGTTAAATCTGGAATGCTTGAAAGGAACAACGGTAGCATTTCCAAGCTTCCAACGTTATGCCAAGAATGTGCTGATAAGGTGCAAACAGTGGATACCTTGACAAATTTGCTGAAGGTTCAAGTCCAAGAAATTCGTACGCTTCTTTCGAACACACAAATGCAAAAGAATAGGGAAGTCGTTCTATCGAATCAAACAAGTTTACCAAAGGGAAATATTAAATACGACAGAGAATTGCTACTCCGAATTGGTAACAAAAAAGTTGATTATTTCAATGTGCTCGAACGTGGGTTACCAGATCTTGTGCCTGTGAGCGCACGTTGGATAACACCAGAATTGAATGGTAAAAAACCAGAATAAAAACTGCTAGATAATTATAGACAGAATATTTTTAATTCGAGTTTTTGATGAATAATTTGCTATTTATTTTGCATTTAGCAGGTTTGGTTCGTACAGGAAAGCTGTTTTCGAAAGATATAAAATCCATGAAAACGATCGATGAAAAACCCAAAATATCCAGCTTTACTAAAACCACCACAACAGTTTTAGCTTCTACTCCCAACAATCTGGACTTTGAAGTCCATGCTTCTTCCTCGGATGTCGATAAAGTTTGTTTCCCAAAGGCAAGAATTCAGTACGAAAGAGAGTTTTTACTGAGAATTGGTGCAAATAAAGCTACGTTTTTTGACACTCTGGAACATGGCTTTCCAGATCTCGTCAGAAGTTGTCATGTTCTAAAACCCCAACCAAATATCAAATCTAAGCCAACTGGAATTCAATCTATTACACCAGAAACATTGATTCCTTCTCAAGTACCAGTTCTAATAACTCCAGTAAACAAGCCCAATGTAGAAGAAATAGTTACAAACTGGCCAATCGGAATAAATCAACTTCCAATGGAATTCCCGATGAATAAATTGAAAGAGTTGCTTAGCGACCCAAAACTTTCTCCCAAAAACTTCAGCGCTGTCGCTCTTCATGCCATGGATATACCCTCAAGTAGTGTTCATTCAGCAATCCAAATGCTTCTTGAAAAGGCGATTGACATGCCCGAACTCTCGAAAAAGGTGACAACGTTACTCCATTTTATTTTGGAGAAATGCGAACCAAATTACCAAGTCATGTACCGGAAGTTGATAAATGCTCATTGTAAATCAGAAGTTCAAGCCAAATTCTCAGAAAACCCTCAAGTTATGGAAATAACGCAGAGATTGAAAATAGAGTGTGATGAGAATGTTTGCGATAATCTAGAAATGGAATTGGAAAGATTGAAATATGAGCTGAAAAGACGTTCATTAAATGTCATCAAGTTAATGGGCTTACTTTACAAAGAAAAATTATTGGGAACTGAAGTCATCGTTGACAACATCAATAAATTTGTCATTGCACCAGAAGATGAAAAGCTGGAATGCGTTTGCCTTCTATTTACACTTGTCGGGGAATATCTGGAAGGAGATGCTTCAGTGAAAGCTAAATGGTTGAAATCTCAACTTTCCCATTTACGACAACGCGCCGAAGGGAGAAAGGTTAGAGTGAAAGTTCGAGACCTAATTTTAAACTTGATGAAGCTTTTAAAAAACAAGTGGAAATGGGAAGGTCTAAGTGAAACGGATAATGCAACTGCAATGATTTTTCAAAAGTACTCTGCCGCAGCTAATAAAAGTTTTGAGGGTGTAATTAACAGCACATTATTTAACTTTTACTTTCCAGGTAAAAAATTATAATCTTTTGAAATTAAATAAGTAAATAATATTGCATTTTTAATATATTTTATAATTTATCATTCTATTTTTTATCATATTTTTTTTTAATTGAATAGGTAGCGAAGTAGGTGTTTTTATTGAGAATTTGTGCAAACTGATAGCTGTAAAGCCAAACATTGGCCAAGTTGAGGATGCTGGAAAACTAGTACGACTTTTGATTGCCAACAGGAATATTACGAAATTGGAGGTCAGTGTATATAATTAGCTATACTGTTACATCAGATATACAAAAATAGAAACAATAGTAAATGTAGCATATTTATACACATATGTATAAAAATATATAAAAGCTTCATGGAAACTTTTTTCAGACACTTTTTGTAATCAGTGCAGCCTTGAAAACCATTGGACAAGATAAAACAGATCTCTCAAAGGTAGCACATCAAACTATTATGTCAAAATAACATAATTTGTAAAACATTCCATAATTGGATGTTTAAAAAAATTAATTATATTTTTTACTATGCATTTCTTTAGACTGCTAACCAAGTCGCCCAGTTTCTCGTTGAAATATTTTCGGAGGAAAGCAATTTAGATTGTCTTCTAATATGTGGAAAATATATTCGCCAGCAAAGCTCTACATTTTGGAAACTTCTAGTTAGCGAGTCATTTGAAAGGCTTATAACTCAAACAGACGAGAATTTTGTTCGCAAGACTCTCAATAGAACTACCGAAAAGGCTGAATTGCTCCTACTATTTGAGGTAATATATTTAGTGTGACATATTAATATACTTAGCTTAAAATTTAAGTCATTTAATTTTAATGACTATAATTACTTGGATGACTGTTATATTTTAAGGTTTGGGAGGAAAGGAAGATAAAAAACATTTCTAAACAAATTGAAGATAGCCTACGACCAAAAATAGATAAAGGAGAAAGTTTGAATGAGTTAAGACGTGTTTTGCGAGTAAGCTACATATATATAATATATGTATAATATTTAATTCTGTTAAAAAATTGCATCGTTGAATTTATACTTTTATTGTACAAGTTAAGTTAAAGGTAATTGTCGTTGCGATTTCATTGATATTTTTTTAGAAACATTCCTGGAACCCAACTGAACAAATCACGACATCACGTGGACTAATGGAAGCCATTTGTGCATTATCCTGGAATAGCTCTACGAATAATTGGAATGAGCAAAAACTCAAATTTTTACTCCCTTTGCTGGAGCTACCCAATTATAAAAATTTTCCAGGGATGTGGACTCAAGCTGAAGCTTTTTATGAACGTCTAGGAATTGAAAATCGTAAGAAAGTTTAAAATTTAAATGTTTCTAAAACAAAAGCTAAACAAATAACAATTTAAAAATAAAAATGTGTCTGTTTAATTTTTTTTAAAGGTTCATTGGAACTAGGTCATATTTTGTATGACCTTAACTTAATCAGCTAAAATAGAATTACTAAAAATATATAGGTGTATATTAATTAAAACATGTTAACTTACTTTTAATTTATTTAAATTTACAAGCTAAAAATGCAAATGCAAATTATGTAATTTAAATGTAATAAAATTAAAACACTTATTTTGTGTAATAATTAATAATAAGCAATTTTTGGTCTTAATTAATTATGTATGGGTGGTATAAGTTCATCTATGAAAAAAATGCTCCTGAAAAGCAAACAAAGACATGCGATGCGAATGCAAGGAAGCTGAGTCTGTCTGTCTCTTCTCACGTTAGTTAAAAGACATTCGCAAATTATGTCATCACCACCACCACCACCACTTATGACACAGAGAGCACACCATCAAAAGTAGGTTGGGAGGAAAGGGTTAAGGCGCCAGGCGCAGGATTTTTTGGCTTCCAAAAAAATGTGCAATGATTGATGATGATGATGATGTAAAGTAAAGCTGCTTCGCTGTTATGCATGTTGAATTGAATGGATGTGTGTCGTCGTCGTCGTGTGCTTTTCTTGTAATTTTTGCCATTTGTGTATTTCTTTTTTTTGGTGGATTGGACTTTGGAAAGGAAAGGAGTGAGTGGCTTCTGGCTGAAAGGTGAAGGAGAAAAGGGTAACAACTGACTAGACATTTTTTTGTTGTTGATAAAGTAATTAAAACCGGTGTAAAATTATATGAAGCTTTAATTAGTAAATTACTTAGTTTAAAGATAGTTAAATATTTAATGGTGGTGGAAGTGGAAGTGCTGACATCTGTAGTTAAATTGGGAAGGAGAACTGTTTACATGATTGAGCTTTAGCTTGTGAGTTGAAGTGTCGAGCAGAGCATATGGTGTGGTGGTGGTTGTGTGTGACGAAATAGAGGTAATTATAATTAGAGTTTAATTGTTAATTAATTAGTGGGGTTTGGGAGATTTGGAATGATTGATGAAAGGAGAATTATAAGTTATTTTAATTTTGAGTGTTTTGATGTTTTTTTAATTAGGAAATATGTCAGGTGTTAAAAGACAACAGGAAGATGGAGGTGGTGGGGGTGGAGGTGCTGGAGGGGGTCCACCTCAAAGGAAGAAAATTCTATTTGAACCTTGTGGGCTTGGTGCAGTGTCAACGTTGGAGGAGATGGATATCCAGGTTTTGAGGTTCCAGCATCACAAGTTAAAGCAGGTAAATAATTGACTTAATTTTGAATTGTTTTTCTTTGTTAATTATTTTAATTGAAATATAATGTACTATAAAAATTAATGTTTTTTTTTGTTCCAGAGATTGGAGTTGCGTCAAAAACTGGAGCATGATTTGCGTGACCGAATTGAACAGCTGGAGAAGCGGCAGACTCAAGATGACTTGGTCCTTAACGTAATCAACAGGTATTGGAATCAGTTAAATGAAGACATTCGGATCCTCCTTCAACGGTTTGATGCTGAGACTTCGGATGAGGCCGAAAGCAAAAGTAAGTAAAGTTGAATAACAATTACGTAGTATCTTGGAGAATCTAATTTCCCATTGTACATGTTTTATTTATAATTAAATAATTATTTTTGCTTTGTCTAACTTTTAAAGATGAGAATGAAGCAACAACTTCATTCCTCACCCAACTCTCAACCTGGGACAAAATAGAACTGGACGAGAAGCTCCAAAACCGTGTTCAAGTTAGCACCCGAGCTGTGGCCAAAATAATCCAAGCTTTTGACCGCCTCCAACAGCGCAACCAGAAGGTTTCGAATTCTCTTCACTCCATCAATACTGAAGTGTCTTCATCTTCATCAGTATCCTTGGACCCAGTTTTCAAACAACTGTACACAGATCTGGAGTTGGAAAACCAGAGCATTCAAGCTTTAAACACAGCTTTACATGAGAAATATCGGGGAATGTCACTGAAAATGATGGCGTTGCAAGAAAAGTTAACTGCGGAGGAAACCAAGCGAGATGAACTTCAGAATCGGGTGGATGATTTGAACTGGGAAGTGACCAAGCTTATCAGTCAAAATGACAAGTTGTTGAATGACTCTCAGCAGTTGAAGGATAAGTATAGAAGGCTTCAGGAAATGTATGGATGTGGAACAGCAGGGGCTTCAGCAGGTGCTACCACTACCACTGGATGTGGTGGAGGTGAAAGTGAAGATAAGCAAGAGGATCCTATTTCCAGTCCCAAAGTGGTGCAAATGAGTGATAGGGAACTGGAAAATCTGGAGAGGGATAATGAGGAACTGAGGGAACTGGCGACTAACCGGTTATCTGAATTGGAGCGATTGCATGATAGTCACAAGGAGACTTTAAAGCAGCTGGAGAATTTGAGGCTGGAGCTGAAACATTTGCCAGAGTCGGTTATCGTGGAGACGACAGAGTTTAAGTGTTTGCAAAGCAAGTTCTCTGTGGTGTACAATGATAACTTGAATTTGAGGCAGGTGTTGGATGAGAATAAGGTCAAGTTGAGGATGGTGGAGGAGAGCCAGCTGAGGAACATGGAGAACATGGACAGGGATGAGGAGAAGAATCAAAATATATTGAAAGCGGACATGCTGGGGATTCAGAGGAGATTGGAGGAGGAGAGGAGGAAGTATGAAATGTTGACTGTGGAGTTTGAGGAGAACTTGAAGGCGAATGAGCAGGCAGGGCCGATAAGTCAGGAGATGAGGCATTTGATTGGGAGCCTCCAGGGGCATAACCAGCAGTTGAAGAGGGATGTGCAAAAGTACAGGGAAAAGTGGAAGGAGGTGATGGGGGAGAATGGGAGGCTGAAGAGGGAGTTGGAGGAAAAGGGAGTGATTATTAGCGGAGGGGTAGATGGAGGGGATGAGGATAAACCTTGCTGTTCTTCTTCGTTGGTGGTGTCTTCAGCGGTCAAACCGGATTCAACGGTTGATTGTCCTCCAGGTCTAGGGGGACAGGGGCGTAGTGGTGTGGTGGGGAAATCGGATGCTGAAGTAATTAAAGAGCTTAGATCGCAGTTGAAGAGGGCGATTAATGAGCAGAAGGAGATGAAGTTGCTGCTGGATATGTACAAGGGGGCTAGTAAGGATCAGAGGGATAAGGTGCAGTTGATGGCGTCGGAGAGGAAAGTAAGGGAGGAGTTGACTGATGTGAGGGAGCAGCTGAAAAGGGTGTATGCGGATAATAGGAAGGATGAAAGGAAGAAAATGGCGGATGAAGATGCGGTCAAGAAAATTAAGGCGCTGGAGGACATGGTTTTTCAGTTGCAGAAGCAAGTCACAGCGCAGCAGCAGGAGGAGGAGGCTTTGATTACGGAAATGGAGGTAAATTCTAAAAATAAATAATTATTTTAAAATTTTTAGATATAATTAAGATAATTTGTATAATTGGTTGGTTTTTTTAAAATTATTAAGGTTACCGGTACAGCTTATGAGGAAATGCAGGAGCAGAATGCTCGGCTATTGCAGCAGTTGAGGGAGAAGGATGATGCGAATTTTAAATTGATGTCGGAGAGGATTAAGCAGAGTCACGTGCAGCAGAATGGGTTGGAAAAGGTGGAAGAATTGAAGGGGATGGTGGAGAGGAAGATGAGACTTGTAGAGGCGAAGGATCTGTATGTTCGGGAGTTGGAGGGGAGGGAGGAGGGGCTCATGTCCAAAATGACGCAAATGGAGAAAGAGGCGGGATTGAGGCAACAGGCGATGGAGCTGCATAAGAGGAAGGCGATTGAAAGTGCGCAGAGTGCGCAGGATTTGAAGATGCACTTGGAAAAGTACCATGGGCAGATGAAGGATGCGCAGCAAATTGTGGCAGAGAAGACGGCGGCGTTGGAGGCGGAAAGTTGGAAGACGAAGAGGATGCAGGAGGAGATGATTGGGTTGAAGAGGAGATTGGAGCATTTGAGGAAACTTGAGATGGCGGGGGTGGATACGGCGGATCAGGTGTTGATGGAGGAGATTCGGGAGTATAAGGAAATGCTGACTTGTCCAAGTTGCAAGGTGAAGAGGAAGGATGCTGTGTTGACAAAGTGCTTTCATGTCTTTTGCATGGATTGTTTGAGGACGAGGTATGAGACGAGGCAGAGGAAGTGCCCGAAGTGTAATGCTGGCTTTGGGGCGAATGATTATCATAGGCTTTATCTTTCCTAATCAAATGTAGTAGTTTTTATTTTTGGAGTTTTTCTGTTAAGTGGCTAGTTTAGAGTTGAGGAGTCAATTTGTTATTTATAAAAAGGATTAATGAAATTATTTTCCAATTAAAAATCTGTTATAATTAGCAAATTAATTTTAGTGATGAAATCCCGACCAAATAAATGTTTTACTTATTATGAGCATATATCAATATGGATTTAAAATATTTAAGTTTGTGAGTTAATTTAAAGTTTTAAATTTTAATTTTAGACTTGGTAGTTCATTAATTATATTCATTACATCTATGTATAAATGGGAATTTAAAATTGAATAAAAATCGAAAAGATAAAATGTAGTTGTGTACGTTTTATTTATATTCATTTTTTATTGAAATAAATTTACATTTACGGTCCATTTTTATTATGAAATCTTGATAAAATCGTCATGTTTCGCTTTGCCAGCTATTCGAAGGATACACCATGTTTTAAATGGAGTTGTGTTTTACTTATGCTTCACCAAGAGTTAATTATGTTTGAACCCAAGATAATGCACAAATCATAATCATCAATAAAATATCAGATTTTCAAATGTTTCAAATTCCCACAATAACTCAACGTGTACATTTCTTTCCTATAAATAATTTTTAGATGCACTTTAAGAATAAGTGCTAAAAATCTAGAAAGCTAGAAATTTTGCTTAGTTATCCTAGTCTTTTATACAATTCAGCTATTTTGCTATTGAGATTACGTAAACAAGTACATGTACGTAAATATAATGTACATTGGCAAGAAAATCATTTTAGTTTTTACGACTATGACATATATGAGGAATGATATCTGACTTGTATTGTGTGTACTGTGTAGTGTTTCGTTAGAATAGAAACTTTTCTTGTGCTGAGTTGAGTTGCTTACATTCAACTTTGCAGCATAATAGTTTAGACCAAATACAACTTTAAGTTACCAAGTCGGCAATACCGACTTCAAACGTAAGTACACGATTGCTTTGCTGATTGCTGATGACGATTTATACAACTAAGCTGTAATGAGTATACGGGTTCAATACATGATTACATAATACATTGTATATGAAAAGTAGAAACAAACTTAAATGACAGTGTGCTTTAGAAATGAATATTTAGTTGCTGGGCACAGATTACAGGTATTTAATCGAAAGCAACACTCCTTTGTTCGTTTTATGGGCTTTATTTGCTCCTGCTAACAGCAAGTTAGATGTCATGAATTTTTGGCTTGTGTACACCATATTCCCCTTTTCGTAAATGCCTAAACATTTATATGTTTTTAATTCTTACATATGTGCAAATTGAATGTTGCAGTACTTAATAGTAGGTATGTATATTACGTAAAGATCATCGTATATTTCGGGCGAGTTTTTAGGTAATAGATTGAAAATCAGTAAAATAACTGAAAGTATTCCATTTTTTATTGAATGAAAGATTAAAATATAATTTAAACCAGTGAAATGAAATATTATTCTAGTTGTGAAAGGTAATGAAAGCTGAAAAATTATGAGTTTACAGGGTTGATACTAGTCGAGTTTATGCAGACAATACACTCTATTCCAAATGTGTTGCAATGTACCTTCAAAAAATAGAAACCAGTTGCATTTTAATGCAAAACTTATAATTCCGCGCATGTATCTTCAAAATTCTTACTTTTTTCGATTCGAAGACGTTCGCGAAAAAATTCAGCTTGTTGCAAAACAGTGGGAAACATTTTGACATTTGGTAGCTTTTGCAAAGGTTACAAAATTTTTGAGTTTTTGCTCATTCCACTTATTTGTAGATGTGCCCCATGATATTGTGCAAATCGCTTCCATTAATGCACATTCTGTGATTTTCTGAGTTAGGTCCCACGAGTTTTTCTAAAATAAAACAAAACGTATACGTATAATATAATTTCTTTTCGTGACGATGACTAGCTTCGCGACTTTCGCTTTGTATTCTAACACGAAACTTAATTTGTTGTTAAGCTACTTTAAATTAGCGCTGTTTTTGCACGCACAGGCTTTATACACCTGACCTAAGCACGAACAATCGTGTGCAAAAAATCTGAAATATAACGTTCCTGAAAAATTACCTCAGAAGTTACTATTTTTGTTTGATGCTTGATGCATAACATGTTATTACGAGTGCTGCGCATAAAATTCATCATTACAATTGTAAATAATTTTCCTTGGTTCGTGTGTAATGAGCTTTTATTGAATGCTTAGAATTTGTCCGGCTTTACCAAGGAGCTTATTTAATGATTTTTGTGGATGTATTTTACCTGCATGTCACATTAGAACTTTAATGTTTTTCTTTGTATGCATGAATGTATGGAATGTGTTCATTGTTTTGGCCGTTTGAACATTGGTTTGGTATAATAAATGTCGAATTTGTAGTATTAACTAAAAGCTAACTAAATTATATATATATATATATGCATATTATGCATAAAGTCTAGCCAGGTACAACGCTTCGAAACTGTTGCACATATCATGTGAGAAAGCGATACTATTTGGAATATCATCATTTTGACATTTTACATCACTTTCCGTTGGTGATTGGAAATAAAATGAAATCATACATGGAAACACATATACATTATTTATCTGATCAAATCCTACCACTCTCAAAGTTAAAAGAATAAGTTGTCGTTAGATGAAGTTAAGTACCAGTCACATTTTTAATGCATGATTTGCTGTAGTTTGAAGAGTAGTTCAGGAATTAGGAATACTTAATCTGATATGAACTTAAATAAAATCGAAGTTTATCTTAACATTTATTTTCCAGTCATACAAATTTTTCAAGCCAAACAATAAGTACAATTACAGCAAACAAATAATTTTGTTTTTCTTGTTGCCGAAAGAAAATATTGTTATTTTTAAAACATTCAGTTTGTATATAAACAAATGTAATGTTTTGATGTTTGCAAAATTAGCACATGGTGAAAAACCCATTATTACCACACGTAAAGCATTTTCTTGGCAATGGAAATAGTAATTAGTTATATTTATTCATTTACCATATTTGCTCAGCAAATCCCATAATATTGGGTTTTCTTTATCAACAGCTTAGAATAACAAAAATTGTGACAACACTTTGTCGAATATTCTAAACTGACAAAAACAAAATGTTTCTGGTTTAATGTAAATTAAATAGATACATAGATAGAGCTTTTATTTTCCAATTTACAGCCATCAGTCATAACAAATTTAGTAACAAATATAGTTTTAGCGTTTCTATTTTGAAAAGTTTGCTTAACTTTGCATTCAACCCTAATGCTTAGTCTACTTATCCCTTTCCTTATTCTTACTTCGTAGGTTTATAAACCTATAATTTCCGAATATTTGGTGATGTAGTCACGGTCGAATATAAGCATGTCCGTAACAATACACTGATCAAATCTATTATTTAGGTATACATTTAGTAGTTCTTCATCCCTATAATTTTTATCTATCAAATTATTTTGGGTAGGCATTATTACGTAGATGAATCTATTCATCGCAGTTATTAAATACGATATTGCATGGCTTTTGGCAAAAACATCGAGCCCTAGTTCCGTACTAGGACAATAATGGTTCTGTTTATCTTTGAAATACAAAACACGAATGTTTGTTTTTATTTTATGAAAATTAGGGCTTTATGTTTAATTAAATTCATCGCATAATGCCTACAGAACACAAAAATGGTCGTTAAGTTAAAGCCAGTCTACTACAAACTAAAATTTAAAAAGTTAAAGTAGTATTATAATTTTTAAACAATTGTACAAGTTTTGAATACAACAGGAATTTTTCCAGCATGTCTCTGTCATATCATTTGGCACACTGTTTGGTAGGTGCGCAAAGCAATTGAAGTAAGACAAAATGAGCTTCTTTCATCGTTTTCTTGCCAATTTAAACATTGTGACTTGCGTTTTTGCTTCAACGTATTATTTCGAAAGTAACATTTTTAATGGACAACATTTATTATTTGATGACATCAGGAACCAACATATTTCAGAAGCAGCTTCATTCGCTTCTTTAAACGAAATCCAAAATTTCCCACCAATTTTGTCTTTATTTGGGACAAATCGATGTTTGTTAACTTTGGACAACTATTTTAACATAAATATACCTAATCTTGATTACCCAGTGATTTCAAGAAAACTTATACCATCTCTTCAGCAATTACGATGGGACGGAATGGTAGGAGAGCCAGATCGAAGAATTGTTTGGTTTCCTTCAAGGATGAAATCAGTCAATTTATCCGGTGCCCAGATTCCATGTCCAATGTCCAACATGTTGACAGGTGCGAATGTGAATAGTCAAGGAGAAGATTTTTGCTTAAAAATAGACATGCATCATTTTGTAAATCGTGCTAAACCCTGGAGTTGTCAGCTTCAAACATCATTATTTCTCCCCACATATTCTTTAAATATGCATCTGCTCAACGGTTTGGGGCAAACTTCGTTTTTAAAATTCCAAACGAACGTACATTCTCACCATACAGTTCTTCCCTCTACTCGAGCGTTGTCGGTCCAACTATTAATAATGAAAAGTCAACAATCAAGGCAATTAGATGACGAGCTTATTAATCGAAGGCTGTACCCAGAAGTTGGTCCACCTTTACATCTTGTCAGTCATGACGTTATGATTATTTCCGAAGTAACGTTTTCTTTATCCGGTTTATTTGGCCGTATTTCATCCACTAGGGTAATTTGTACAGTGTGCATCTCAAGTAAATCAAACGAAATCGAATTTAGTTCTACTGCTCTAACGTTACTACATTCAACGGGGTTTCCAACCCCAAAAGAAAGATTACAGTGAATAATAGATCTTTTATCTGATCAAGGTAAAGTCACCGAAAGCATAATGGATCATTTGTCAAAATGTGAGCTGAATTCAAAACAAACTACGTCATCTCACCAAGTACTTAAAGCATTTGCACACGTCTTTCAATCTATTATGAACAATTACACATACCTAGCTCAGTTGTCACCACGGAAACGTTGTGAAGATGGCAAATTTGCAGAAGATGCCGCCGTTTATAATTTGATACCTCCATGGAAACGTGCTTATTCATCTACACATTTCTTAAGCAAACCGTATTCTGGTAAAATACCACATCGGTTTCCATTGGTTACCGAGAACAGAGCCCATAGCTTGCAATTTATTGCCTGTGGAGGTCAGCCGAGCATGAATTCATTATCTTTTAAAGGATTTGTAAGCGGATTCAACACATATGTCTGGATATCAATAGGTATTTCAGTTGCTGTTGTAGCAATCAAGGCTTTTCCTTAGCATGAACATTAAGAGCATCCGCCCCGGAATCCAGGCTACTGTGCGATGCTAGCTCGTAGCAGAGCACGTATGCATACGAGCGTTTTGTGCTCAGCTGCTTGCTAAAGCCTGGATTCCGGGGCGGGTGCTCTTAATGTTCATGCTAAGGAAAAGCCTTGGTAGCAATGTTACTATATGTTTCTGTACTTCACGACAGAGTACGAAAACCGGCTTATCGGTACATTGAAATGACACTTCGAATGTTAATTGAACAATGTGACAATTATCAAGATACGCTTCAAAGAATATCATCACGGTTAATACTAAGTGCTTATGGACTTGCAGCACTTGTTTTAAATCATGCTTACAAGAACGATAATATTTATAGAATGGCGTTGCCTAGAAATCCAATATATTTGGAAACTTTAGATGGTCTTGTGGAAAACAATTTTATTATTTTTACAAGATCATCGCAGCTGGTTATTTTTCCCAAATGGTCAAACATAACCAATTACTCTAACATCGAAATCCGTTCACCTTCAGGTCACGATATTCGTGATGCTAAAATTAAATACTTTTTAGTTAAATCTGAAGTTTTCGATATCAAATATTCCTTTGGACTCCTTGAAGAATCAGATGCAATTAGTTCTTTCCTGTTTGAAAAATCAAAACTTCATCCCAAATTATTTGAAACCATCAAAGAAACAGTTGGCCAAAACATTGGCAATAATAACTCCACTAGGATTGAATTACACTGGAGTGACGTGGAGCAACAACTCAAGAATTTGGTTTGGAAAAAGGAGGAAGAGCTTTTAATAAATGAACTTAAATTATGCAACAACGTAGCCGTTGTGGTCCCAACTCAAAAGCGTCATGAATTTGCGCAACAGTCATTGTCGAAGGATTTAAAACTTCAGAAAACTCGACAACACGTAGGCAAGGAGATCTTTTTTAAATCCTACACAGTATTTAGTTTGAGAGGATTAGTTCCACCGTCTGTAGTTTTTAGAATGAAACAAATTGGAAACTCTGGAATATTGGAGTGGTGGACTAAGCTTCTTAGTGAAGACAGGATTGCACTACACTCATCGACGTTAGTTGGATCCGAATTTCAAAAACCTACGATCCACGGGAATATCTTGGTAATTTTTGTCGTATTGTTTACAGGGAAAGCGTTGTCTATACTTATATTTGTTTCAGAAATAGTGTACATATTGTGGAAGAAGCCTAATAGAGTGAAAAAATATTCAAATGAAGAACAAGTACAGAACGTATAAAATTTCAAACTTTGTTTTATTTAAAATTGATTTGCATTTGCCACATATTTTAAACTAAGAATCATAAGCTTTGGCTTTTTAATCTTCAAAATATATTGGTGAGTTCAAAGTTTAGAAATTTAAAGCTCATTTTATTTCTTTTGAAGTTAACGAGCCATGGCAGATTCTCAATGTGGCCCGTTATGATTGTTCAGTTGTTGAAGGGAAACCTTAACGCCTAATATATACGTAGATCCAGATTCATAGAGATAGTATTTATAGTTGCCGCCATCAGA